>RJWH01000236.1:404319-527193 GCA_004363575.1 Solenodon paradoxus | reverse complement strand
CAGCCAGCACGTTCAAATGATAAATTGCATTAAGGCTCTGAAAGAAACAACAGCTGCAGTTAATGAAAAGCCAAATTTATCTAAATTTCTCCAGTTGATCAGTCAAAATTATCAGTATGGCTCTCCATAATCACTTTTTTTTTTCTTTATCGGTGGGGAGAAGATGTCTTCAAAGATAAAAGATAGTTTTTTATTTTTAAAGGTATACCTTCTGAAAAGGAAATGACTCCAGCATTAATATGTGAGTAGTTGTAGAGAATCTTCTTTTCATGATAATATCATCAACACGCTGGTTTATTGTTTTATTTTTAAACTTTGTAAAATGCAGTTGGCGCCTATATCAACTGAAGCTTATAGACATGAGCTGGAGATAGGAAAACCCAGGAGGAGAATCGTGATGATAAATTATACAAATCAGAAGTGCTTTCCAAAATATTCTCTGTCCAGAAGGTCCCTTCATTATTGTAACACTGTGAAAGAGAACTGTGGCTCTTTCTAGTGAGAGGAAGACTGAACTTTGGGGGGACCAAGTGACTTACCCATGTTCAGCTAATAAGCTCCCCTCTGAGCTGCGGCACAGAAGTGGTCTATATGCCTTGCCAAATGCTTTACTAGAAAATAGAGCAAGTTTCCTGTGCCTCCCATCCCAACATGGCGAAAGCAGGAAAATCCTATCGCAGAAACCACTAGGAGAAGCTGCTATCAAAGGTTGCTTGGGGCCAGCTTCCCTTCAGCACAGAGCTCCACTCAGAGCTTGCATGTGGTGTGGAATTCCATTAGAACTTAACTCACCATATGTTTGTTTGCTGGTGCTCAATGGAACCTGAGGGAGGGCATAATGGATCTCCATTACTAAACCATGTGGAAGGCTTCCAGAGATTTAATAGTCTACCTCGAGGTGATGAATAGAGGGGCTCGTGCAGTCCTTGCATAATCAGGGAGCCTTGGTGCTCTCTGTGCACGGCACTCTCCTCTGACACCCTTCTGGAAAAGTCTGCACATCTGGTGCTCCTGGAGTCATTTCAAAAAAGAGAGATGGTGGGGGTGGGGAGAGCCTGCTCTCATCTTCCCTGAGAGAAGATCTGCGGGATGAGATTGCACTGATAGCTGGAGATTTTGAGAAGGAAGTAGGCTAGAGGAGTGGAGAGGAGAGGGAAGGTCTTTCAGTGAACGTGGGTTCCTCCCTTCAGGATGCAGTTTGATTCTTTCCTGAAGGCTGTTGCTGTGAAAGGCGCGCCGGCTGGTGGCTGGTGCAAGCATCGTTACACACAGTACCCACAGCGGAAGGTGAATGTCTGCTGGTATTGCTGACCCACAAGGCTGCCAGATGGTCATGAAATTTTATTCCTTTCAGCCATTTTCTCACTGATGTGCCTTAATTCATATGGTGTGGAAGAAGGCTGGAGGGTATTCATTGCAGGGGATGACAGAAATAGAACCACAGTAGAACTTTGTTGGTATTTTTGCCAGAAGATTGGAGCACTTGCAAAAAAAGGTACTCAGGGAGACTGAACGTGCCAGCTCAGGAAGAGCCGATACCAAGCTGCTTTGTGAATGAATTCAGTCTAGATAGAGGTGAGGGTGAGGGATGTGCAGTGGAGGCTAACAGGTCTTTTTCTTCAAACTTGTGACTCATGCTTCGCCAGCTTGCCTTGTCCAATGAATAATGCTGACATTCTTCATTCCTGCCCCATATCCCTTCCTTTTCGGATAGTCAACCCGCAAATTAAGTCAGATCTTAGAATTAAAGCCCTTACCTTCAGTGATTCTGCATTGCATCAAAGCATCAGGGCATATTCTTGGTTCCTCAAGTAATGTTTGAAGGGGGAGGGACACTTGAATACCTGAAGCCTCTCTACAGCTGTCTTTTCATTCACTTGCCTAGAGAGCTTTACCTGAAATAAGTCTTCATTTTGTATTATTATTCTGAGCCATGCAAGCTAAGAGGTGTTTATTTTTCCATTTACTAAGTATCAACCACGTGGCAAGTACTCTCCAGGGCACAGGGAATATAGCCATGAACAGTACTTGGTGCTTGGCCTCAAGATGCTTTGTGGGAATGGCATAAGAATGAAGAGAAAGTCATGGTATTAAGTATTAGGTGTATGGCAGAATTTTCTTTTTCCTACTCTTTCTTTAGACAGCGAATCCAGGGGTTGGGAGACACCATAGAATTGGGAGAGGATCATTGGACTTTTTGCAATGTCAAGTTAGGAGAGAAGGTTTTACAATGTAATTTAAGATTGGTAAAGGGCAAATGTTATTTAGGATTATAAAGTAAAATGATGTCAGATGCTAGCAAGGATGGGGCTGGACATTAGTGTCTTGTCCATGCCTAATGAGAAGGTATTAGCAAGAGATTGTGGGACCTTACTTACCTCCCCATGCAGGTGGGAGATGCAATTGAAATTGTCTTGAGGTACCTGAGAAGAACAAAAAATCAGTAACAAGCTTAGCCAGAGTGGTGGACCATCTTTCCTGCTCCCTCAACGCCTGGTACTCAAAGCTCCCCTCTTCTTTCTTTGAGTAGCGAAGGAAGGAGGGGATAACTGAGACTATAGTATGTGCCAGATCCTGAACCGTACAAGAGCTGGAAAAGTCTGGAATGTGTACCAATACTCAGGGAGTGGAATTAACCTCAGAAATGGAAGCATCAGGAATTTACAGAGCAGAGAATTGGGAGGGAGGTGATTAGAAAATTTGAGTTCAGTCAAGTTTTACTTTGTTTTACTAATGATTGTAGTAGGATTCTCAGGGTGCAATGGGAAGTCAAAAGAGGGATTTCAAATTCATTTTAGGTCTGGAGAGTTCAGGGAAGATGTGATAATTTTATGTGCCAGCTTGTCTAAATCACAGGGTACCCAGATATTTGGCTGAGCATTGTTTCTGGGTGTTTGTAACAGTGTTTCCAAATGAGATTAGCATTTGAATCAGTGGACTCAGTAAAGCAGATTGCTTTTCCTAATGTGCATGGGTATCATACCATCCATTGAAGGCCAGAATAGAACAAAAGGTAGAAGAAGGGAGAATTTATTCCTTCTCTGCTTGACTACTTATCTGGGACTTGAGTCTTCTGCACTTGGATGAGGATTTACAACATCAGCGAATCTTGTTCTTTAGCCATTGTATTCAGAATGAATTATAACACTATCTTTCTGGGTTTCCAATTTACAGATGGCAGACTATGGGACTTTCAGTTTTCATAATTGTGTGAGCCAGTTACTTATAATGCATTGCCATAGGTATGCATGCATGCATGTGTATGCATGTATATTCGCATGCATGTGTATGTATATCTGCATGCATGTGTATGCATGTGTATTTGCATACATGCATATTTACATGCATGCATGTATATGTATATTTGCATGCACGCATGTGTGTATGTATATTTGCATGCACGCATGTGTGTGCATATGTGATTTGGTTTCTTTGGAGACCCTTGACTCATACAGAAAGAAAGAATGTATGCAGCAAAGGTGAGCTTTCCTAGAGGGGATAGTATCCTCCCTGAATCCTGGAGCACCAGTAGATATTAGCATTAACTAATCAAATGGGTGTTAGCTGGCATCAGGTCTGCATTATTATTCTTGTTCACACATTTCTGTCCTTTTCTGAGTGACCTTTGAATTTTCTTCTTTGCGATCTGTCTTCTTGAAGAGTCTTTGTTCCTTTCTAACAGGTCAGTTACTTGGAATGTGCTTGGGATTCTTTTCCTTTTACCAATGATAGATTCTGAAGTTAGGATGCTTAACAGAAAAACAAGAGTTAGAAATGTAATGTTTACAGAGAGATGATGCACGAAGTAGGAAGTCAAGGGCATCAGCTCTTTTCAACCTTGACTCTTTCCGTAGTGTGATACCAGCTTGGCCCTCTATCCCTGTTTCTGAGGCTTTCGTAATCACACTGGCTTCTGAGCCTTCCCTTGACACACGCCGCTCATTTTGTTTATTCATACTATTTGTTTATTCCTACTACAAAGTCTTTGACCCCTTTCACTAATGCTAATCAGCATACTAACCTCTCTTTCAGTCCTATTGTATCCAGCTTGGGGAAACACACGTGACTTTCTAACTGAACATTTATTGGCGGAATTTTCTTTTTTTATAGGTGTCGGATTTTTTTCTCCTGTAAATGCTTTTGGAATTTCCTCTGTGATTTGTTGTGATGGTAATTCATAAAAATGTACCTGTGTATGAGAATTATGCCTTTTAAAATGAAAATTCAACTCTTCCATGTTCTGTTTGTAAACTAGGAATAATTGTATTTACCTTCAGCTAGTTAGAAGAGTTGGGTAAAATAAAAGGCATCAGAACAGAATATTAACTGTTATTCTTTTTTTTGTTATTGTTATTCTTCAGGGAATGGATTCTTGAATAAATAGCGAAAGTTCAAGATTCCTAAAAGTTCCACAGTAGCTCTGCATAGAGAAAGGTTGTTCATTCATCCAAGGCATATCTTCTCAGACTTATACGCTTTTGTAATTGGTAACAGATCCAATGATTCAATGTAACAGATGTAGCAGACATAACAATGGCTTAAAGATTCTAGAGGCAGCTTACTTCTCCTATACTGGAAGTTTATGTGGTAGACATTGATCTGATTTTCTTATTTACTCCTTAAACATTTTTCAAACTCAGGTTTTGAGATATAATTTATATACAATGACACTCACTCATTTATGTATAGAATACACTAAGTTTTGACAAATATAAGCAGACATGTGACTACCACCATCCTTAAGCTATAGAACATTTGAATCATCCCTGCATTGACCTAAATTCCTTTGTATTCAGTCGCTTCCTCCTATTTCCAGTTTCTGGTTATCTCTTATCTGCTTTCTATCATTTTAGTTTACCTTTCCCTGCTTCTCATATAAATGAAATAATACAGTTATCTAGTTGTTCCTTTTTGACTTCTTTCACTTAGCAAAATGCTTTTTAATTGTATCCCTTTTATTGTTGATTTGTATTTCATTGGGTGGATATACCATAATATGCTTATCTATTCACCAGCTGATAGAAATTGAATTATTTCTAGTTTTTGACTATTATAAATAATGCAGCTCTGAACATTTGCATACGAAACACTGTGTGGAAATATATTTTCATGTCTCTTGGGTAAATATCTATGAGTAGAATTGCTGGATGGTATATTAACTGTATGCTAAAATGTTTTCAAAATGGCTGTATCATTTGTAGTCACATCAGCAGTGTGTGAGGGCTTAGCTGCTTCACACTTTCACCAATGCCAGGTATCATAAGATTTTAAAATTCTAGTCATTCCAATAAAACTATAGTAGTAGCTCACTGTGTTTTAATTTGCATTTCTCTATTGCTGACATTGATAATCTTTTTATGCGCTTGTTTACTGTTCATATATTTTCTTTGATATTTGTTCAAATCTTTTTTTCATTAAAAATCAAATTATTTTCCTATATTGTGGTGTGTTTTTTAATATGTTTTTAATTTGATGAAATTCCATTTATCATATTTGCCTTTTATGCTCTTTTATTTTTGGTGTTCTGTTTAAAAATCCTTGCCTAATTCAAGGTGATAAATATTTTTCTGTTGACTTTTATGTTTAGATCTATGATAGTTTTTGTGTTAATTTATGTGTATTTTAAGTGATAAAGGTCTAGGATTGTTATTTTTCCATATGAATGTCCAATTATTCCAGAATCGTTTCGTAAAAAACTATCCTTTTCCGATTGAATAACCTTGACACCTTTGAGTAGGTCTATCCCTGAATTCTTATTTTGTTCCATTGATAGGTATGTTTATTCTTACATAAATGTTATACTGGCTTGATTGTCATAGCTTTATAGTAGGTTTTGAATTTAAGAAGTGAATATTTTATAACTTTTTCTTTTTTCCCTATCTGTTTTAGCAATTCCAGGTCATTTGTATTTCCTTATGTTTGGATTCAGCTTTGCAGTTTCTAAGAAAAAAAGACTTCTGGGCTTTTTATTGAGATTTCATTAGGTCCTTAAATTAATTTGGAGAAAAATTGTCATATTAACAATATTGAGTCTTTCAATATTGTTGAGCATGACATGTCTGTTATTTAGATTTTCTCTACATTCTTTCAGCATTGGTTTGCTCTGTAGTTTTCAGCATTTGGATATTACATATCTTTTAATAATTTCTAGGAATTTCATGATTTTTTTAACACAATTGTTAAATGGTCTATGTATGTGTATCTATATAGATAGATATAGATATTTATAAAATTATACCTCCAATTGTTTGTTATTGATATATTTAAATATAATTAATTTTTGTATATTGTTCTTATATCCCATGACCTTGCTAAACTTACTTTTTTGTTTTGGTAGTTGTTTGTATGTTTGTTACGATTTTCTGTATGACCAGTAAGGCCATCTTATAATAAAATTTTATTTTGTTTTCATTTTGTATGCTTTTAATTTTATTTTCTTTCTTTGTTGAACTAGCAAAAACACCCAGGATGATGTTGAACAGCAGTGGTGAGAACAAGCTTTACCTGGTTCCTGATAGGGGGAACATTCAGTCTTACCTGTGTGTGTGTTAAAGCTCCTGTACATTTGTGCTGTTGTAGCCAAGACTGGGTGGTATATGAACAACAGAAATTTACTTCTTAAAGTTCTGGAAATTGGGAAATCCAAGATCAAGACACTGGCATATTTGGTCTTTAGAGAGAGCCTGTTCCCTGATTCATGCACAGTCATGTTTTTGCTGTGTTCTCATGTAGAATGAGTGGGGAGGAAACTCTCTGGGGTCTAGTTTATAAGGACAGTAACCCTATTCATGAGGGCATATTATCAGTATATGTACCATCTCCATTGCTCCTCATGGAATTTTGTATAGATCTAGATTTTTGAATAGATCTAGATTTTTATCTGATATCATTTTTCCTTCTGCCTGAAGAATTTCTTTAACATTTCTTGTAACATATGTATGTTGATAATGAATTAAACTCTCATTTCCTCCAAAGTGTCCTTATTTTGTCTTCAGTTTTAAGAGATAGACATGCTGGGTATAAAATTCTAGATTGACAGTTTTTTTCATTTAGAATTTTAAATGTATCTCCATTGTCTTCCGGAATGCATATTTTCTGAGAAGTCTGCTGCATTATTATCTCTTTTTCTCTGTAGTTAATATGCCCCTTTTTCTTTGGCTGCTTTTAAGATTTTTATGATTTTTGCCATTTTTATCATGACTTATCTTGGTATTTTTTACATGTTTTCTCTGCTTGGGGTATATTGAGTTTCTTGGGTTTATAGATTTATAGTTTTTAATCAGAAACTTTAATATTTTCTTCAATTTTGATTTCCTGTCTCAGCATTCATTCCCTTTTTTCTTCTGAGAGCAGTTAAATTAATGATAGATTGGTTGATAGTCTCCCTAAATTCACTAAAGTTCTCTTTATCTCTGCTAATTATTTCTCTTTAGTTTATTTAGGATAGTTTCTATTAACTGTGTCCTCAAATTCATAGATACTCTGTAATGTTTAATCTGCTGTTAATTTTATCTAGTATATTTTTAATTTCAATATATATGTGTTAATTTCTTTCTCTGTCTTTCTGGATATCTGTTTTGAGATTTTATATATGTATATATATTATATATGTGGATAATCAAATAGACTTCCATATGTATATTTGTGTGTATATATATGTGTGTGTATGAAAGTTTATTTGGTTCTTTTTATATCTTTATTTTTTTTCTCATCTTGTTTATTGTTTCCATTACATCCTTAATTTTATGAAATATGTTTTAAGTAGTTTAAAAAATCCTCTTAGTAGTTATTTCTATTACTTTTGCATCAGTTTCTATTGGTGAATATGTCCATAGTTATGGGTCATATTTTTCAACCTTTTATTGGCATACATATACATTTTTATTGGATTCTGGTCCTTATACATTTTATGTTTATTCGTGCTAGAGTTTATTTCTTTAAACAATGTTGAGTTATTTTGTGTGCAGTTAAGTTACTTGAATATCAGTTTCAGACTTCCATTTAAACTTTGTGAGACAGTCCAGAGCAGCCTTTATGCTATTGGTAATTTAACTTCACTATTAGTGACTACTCTTCTCAGAAATTATCCAGTTCCTGATGGTTATGATGTCTCTTCATTGCAGTAGTCTGGAACTTGAGCTTGTATTCATCTTAGACCTCTGTTGACTTTGGGAATTATTAGGTCTGTTGCTTTCAAGGGTTTCACACCATGTATATACAGATTATTTCTCAACCAAAGACTTGAAAGAATTTCTCTGCAGTTCTTTGGAGTCTCCGTAAAATTCTGCTTTATTCTGTAAATTTTATTCACACTAAATTTTATTCAGTGTCTGAATACCATTGTTTTATATATTTTATTAGTAGTTTATTGAATTAACTTTGTTTTACAAATTAGTATAGACTCTCATGTGCATGTAATCCTTTCCTTAAATATATGTCAACACACCCTGCCCTCCATCAAATTAAAAAGAGTTCTTCACCATTGTTAAGTGAGCCCCACCACCACTTGCTGCCCACCCCATCCCATTCCCTGCCAGTAACCTCAGTTCTGTTGTCAGTGTCCAAGGGTTGGTTTTATTTCATCTGTTTCTTTGCTTTGTCTATTCACATTCACCTATGAGTGAGATCATCTGGTATCTGTATGTCTTCTTTTGATTTATTTCAGTAGGTACAATCTCCTCTAGATCCATCCATGTTGTTTAAATGACAGGATTTCATCTCCTCTGAGGACTGTGTAGTATTCCATTGTATATATGTACCACATCTTCCTTATCCATTCATCTGCAATGCACACTTAGGTAGTTTCCAGTTCTTAGCTTCTATGACTAAAGCTGCAATAAGCATGGGGATACATAAATCTTTATGAGTTAGTGTTTTGTATCTTTTTGGTAAGTACCCAGAAGTGGGATGGTGGGATCATTTGGAATTTCCATGTTACGTTTTTGAGGAATTGCCATACTCTTTTCTACAGGGGTTGCATTAATTTGTACTCCTACCAGCAGTACAAAAATGTTCCCTTTTATCCACATCCTTGTCAATATTTGTTATTTCCATACTTTCTGATAATAGCTGCTCTCTCAGGTATAACGTGATTGTTGTTTTGATTTGCATTTGCATTTCCCTAATATACAGCAGTCAGGAACATCTTTTCATGTGCTTGTTGGCCATTTGTATGTCTTTGAAAAAATGCCTCTTCAATTCTTTTGCCATATGTGATTGGATTACCTGTTTTTCCTGTTACCGAGTTTTATGAGTTCTTTGTATATTTTAGACAGTAATCACTTATCATAAATATGGAACACAAATTTATTCTTCCAGTTAGTTGGTTGCCTTTTTGTTTTGGGCATGTTTTCTTTAACTGTGAAAAGGCTTTTTAGTCTGATGCAGTCCTACTTATTTATTTTTGTTTTTGTTTCCCTGGATGTTTGAGTTGAGTCCCCAGAGGCTCTCTAATGGCTTTCCTATGTTTTCTTTGAAGAATTTCATTGTTTCTGATCTTATGTCCAAGTCTCTAGTCCATTTTAAGTTAATTTTTGTGAATGGTGTTAGATAGTAGTCTAGCTTCATTCTTTTGCAGGTGGCTGTTCAGTTTTCCCAGCACCAGTTATTGGAGAGATTTTCCTTTCTCCATCTTATGCTTTTGACTCCTTTTTAATATGAACTGACCACATGAAAGTGATCAGATTCCGGCAATTCAGTTCTGTTCCACTGATCTGTGCCTTTGTTATTATTCCAGTGCCGTACAATTTTGATCACTATCACTTTGTAGTGTAGCTCAGCGCCTGGAAATGTGATACCTCTTGATTTGTTCTTTTTTCTCATAATTGCTTTGACTATTTGGTATCTTTCATTGTTGCATATGAGTTAAATTTTTTTTGGTCCTATTTCCTGGAAATATGGTTGTGGGATTGTGATGGGGATTGCATTAGATCTGTGTATTGCTTTAGGTAAGATGGCCATTTTAATAAGGTAGATTCTTCCCAGCCATAAGCAGGGGATATCTTTCCATCTCTTTGTATTTTCCTCTTTAGCAGATTCTTAACTATGCTTTCAACATCGATTCTTGTTCCAGCTAAAATCCATTCTTTACCCTCTGTATCATATATTTTGTTTGATTTTCAGTTGTTTGTAGAAGAAAGACATTTCATGTAGCAGTTCTATCTTCATTGGCATAGTGGGAGCCCTCAACTTCTTCCAAAGGAAACAAATGATACATAAATACACTCCTTATAACAATGGCAATTTATGCTAAATAAAATTATCTCCAGAGTTCTCCACCTTCCTTCCCCCACCCCACATCAACTATACCATATGTCAGTTGTTTCTGTAGAGGTAAAGGCTATCATCAGTTTGGTTGTTTTTTTTTTTTTATGAATTTACTTTACAAACTTACTAACTTATATGTGTATATATATTATAATATGTTTAATGTCTTATGTTGTGGGGGAATTACAAATTTTGCATAAATGAAATATTTTACAACTTGCTATTTACTTAGTATATATTTTGGTTAGATTTCCATATAGGTTCAAGTAGATCTACTTCATTATTTAAAGTTGCTACATAGCATACCCATATGGATATGTATTTATAGCTATGCTATGCACTGAAAAGCATATACCTTGATTAAAAATTGCTTTTAATTAGATTGATTAAATCTGTCAATTTGAATAATAATATCAAAGTAAACATGCTTAAATCCAACATCTAGTTATGAAATACAACATTGCTTATTTTCTAGAAATTTTCATTGTGTTTTTTTTCTGACATAATCTCCTTTCTACTACTCCAGCATAATTACTCTTCTATTGTGATAATCATTTTCTTTGAAGATCTTATAGTGTTTCTATCAATCTATGCATCATAAAATTGCATTGCATTTTCTTTTCTTCTTGAACTTTATAAAAATGGAATCATGCTGTAAAGTCATTTGTTAACTTGCTTCTTTCCTTCAGTTATGTTTGTGTAATTAATTGACACATTACTGGTGTTTACTAAGTTTTATTGCAGTGTATTATTTAAATCTGTGAATATACCATAATTAATTTTTTCCATAATATACATTTGGGTCATGTATGTGATACTGTTTTGAGCAACTGGTATAAATCTTCTAAGGCAAGGGTTTCTTTGATGTATAGATCTAGATTTGTTGGTCATGATGAATTGACATATTCAACTGCCATAGGTAATGATAGCTTTTTTTCCAAAATAGTTTTGCAAATGCAGACCTCCAACAGCAGTGTGTGGAATGTAATACTACATCCACATCTTCATCAGCACTTGGTATTATCAAACTCAGTTTTTTCAAATTTGCTACAAATATAAGATAGCCCATTATGCTTTAATTTGCATTTCTTTAATTACTACTGAGGTTGATCATGTTTCCATATATTGCTGACTATTCAAATTTTCACTTTAGAAGTTCAAATGTTTTGTCTTTTCCCTCCCTCCCTACCTCCCTCCCTCCCTCTCCCTCCTTCCTTCCTCTCTCCCTCTCTCCCTCCCTCCCTCTTTCCTTGCTTGCTCCCTCCCTTTTTCTCTGAGACACACACAAATTTTTAGGATTTTGATCGCCTCCTTACCTAATAGAATAAATCCAAATTGTTGGGATTTATTCTATTTAATCTATAGATCAATTTGGGAAGAATGAACGTCTCTATAATGCTGTTTCTTCCAATCTTCAAATATGTTTTCTATTCATTTACATTAAAAAATCTCATCAAAACCATCTTTTTATGTCATTAGAAATCTTCTAAATTTTATTAAATTTATTGCTAGAAAGTCCGTATGTTTTGTAAATGGTATTTAAATTTTAAATTTTCTAAGTATTTACTTGTGTTATATAAAATGAATATTTTTATATATTAATTGGTTTCAAACAACCTGATAAACTTTTTTAGTTATGTATTTAAACAAGAGTTTTATTTATTTTGTTCCCAATATTTGTATTTTTTAACTTCTTTACTGTATAATCTTTGACCCCAGTCCATTATTGAATAGAATTGGTGACAGTAGACATTTTTGTCTTATTTTTGATCTCATAGAAAATAAACTCAACATTTCACTCTTACATATGGTATTTTGTGTATGTATATACGTATTTTATATATATGTATTTATATATATTTTGCTTTAAAGATTAGTTGAAAGTTTATCTCTCCCTACTTTATTAGGTGTTTTTGTTTTTCATCATTAAGGAACTTTACACTTTATCAAATGCTCTTCTTTTTGGCAGCTATTGAGATAATCACATAATTTTCTCTTTTAATCTCTTAATGTGGTAGATTAAATTAATTCATTTTCTAGCATTAAACAAAACTTGTATTTTTGTAATTAAACCACATTTAGTCATTATTTATTATCCTGTGTGTGTGTGTTAAAAGAAAGGTGTAGGCAGGGATGAAGAGGGCAGGCAGGAAGAGAGAGGAGGAAGAAGCATTTTACTTTTATTTTCATTTACTTTTTCACACTGGTTGTTTCCGCCTGGACCTGGGACCAGAACTCAAGGAATATGTGACTTGTATTTCTTTGGAAACGATTGACCTAACTGCTACGCCACTGGGGTGCACCTTATTATCCTTTTAATACTGTGTTTAATATCATTTTTCAATATTGTGTTAAGTGATGCCTGTAAAATTCTTTCTTAGAATAGCCCTTTCAGATTTTGAAATCAAAGTTTTGTTGGATTTATGATTCCTATTCAGATGTAGAAAGTTATGTAGACAAAAAACACACTGAAAGACAAAGAAATGTTCATATGAAAATTTAAATATGACACAGTTGTTGAAATTACCTGACAAGGATTTCAAATAAGTACCAATAATATTTTAAAGACTTAAGTAGAAAAGACAGACATCATGCAAGATCAGATGGGTAATTTCAGCAGGGAGATGGAAAATATAAAAAAGTCAAATGGAAAGACTGGATATGTAAAATATGATAATGGAGATGAAGAATGCATTTGTCTAAGTCAAATATAGTTTTGACAGAGCTGAAGAAGAAATTGGTGAACTTAAAGCTAGTTCTATAGAAATTACCCAGATTAAACACAAAGAGAAAAAGTTTAAAATTAAAATAGAGCAGATTGTTCAAAATTTGGGGGTCATATCAAACATTCTAACATACGTGTAATTTTAATCCTAAGTGGGGACAAGAAAGGAGAAAGGGGAGGAAGACAAAGTTTTTTAAAGAGATATGTATTATACTGTGTTCATAGGTGTTCATAGAATGTTATAAATTACATTGTGCTCCCCGCCCCAGTAGTATATTGAAGCCTTAACTCCTAGTACCTAAAAATATGACTGTATTTAGAGATAAGGCCTTCAGGAGTAATTTATTTAGAATGAGGTCATTAAGCTTGCCCTAAACCACTATGACTGGTGTCCTTATAAAAATAGGAGATTAGGACAAAGGAAGATGCTGAGGTGGTAAGCTTAATGTGTTATATACAGACGTGAATTTACTGTGATAGCCACCTTAAATCTATATAATGTTATGATCAATGTTCCTTCAATACAATTAATTTTAAAAAGAATGATTTTACGTTAAAAGGACAGAGCAGAAGTCAACCCCAAAGTGTGTCCAGTAGACAGAGTTGGGCAATTTAAGTAAAAAATAAATAATGATATTATATCCAAAAGAATAAGATAAATATCCATGAGCCTATAATGATGTAAAATAAAAGAGGGGCAGGGATGCACGTATGTGCAGAGGACTGGACATGTGAAGAGGGCAAGAGGGCCGCTGTCTTCAGTTGAAGAGACCTCAGAGGAAATCATCCATACTGTACTTTGATCTTGGGCTTTCAGTTCCAGAACATTGTACAAACAAATGTCTGCTGTTTAAGCCACCAAATCTGTGGGTATTTTGTTAACGGCAGCTCTAGGAAACTAATACTAGGGATTATTTGTGGAATCTCTCTTTTTCAGAAAATATTTATCAACTGCAAATCTTTCTTTCTCTCTATGTGGGGTGCTGTCTTTCTATTTATTCTCATGATATAACTGAAGCTCTGTGAACTCTGGTTTACAGCCGATCTGCGCCTCTCAGCTTACAGAGCTAAGAGCTGCCCCATCACTGTTCTATAGAACATAGGCCGCAAATTCAAATGTTGATGTGGACTGCTACTTGAATATACATGACTGAAACCAGATGGTAATACAAACGTGATAATCCTCTTGGTCTATCTCCCCAATTTTGATAAAAATGCAAATACAGACAGAGTTCTTTATTACAAGAAAAACAATACAGAAGCATGATGATAAATGCAACTGGTACTGAGCTTCATCTTTATTGCAGCAGTGTGGAGTGGTGGTACTGCGACACACTAGAAACTTCGTGCCTTGTTTTAAGGTTGCAGTAGTATTTGCTGTAAGCCGTACCGATCGCTGCCATGTTGAATCGCAATGTCAGATTTAACAAGCCTATCTTTTTCAAGAGAATTATGGATTAGAACATTTATTTGAAATTTCTCATTTGATAGTGTTTCATCTTGTTCATTAAAAACTAGGAACTATGGAGGCAAGAAAATAAGGTAGATAAATATGCTGTGAATTTTGTGTTTGTAAATTTGCTCTAATTCCTACAAAGAGTTTTTGTAATTGCTTTATATATTAGAATATAACCTCAAAGGCCAAAGCTTATTAGCTAGCTCAGCTGGAAATTGACTGACAAATTATTAATCGTATGGCATTTATTGTTGGAATTAAAAAATGCTTATTTGTTCCCCATGGCATTTTATGAATATATTGTTTGTATTTCTTTCATGTAGAGGATTATTTAGTTTAGAAAGATGAATCTCAGTTTCTTTTTCAGAAAAGAATCATGTGAAATATTAAGAATAATAGGTTTGGGGGTCACCATAGACCTAATTTGGACATCATTTAAGTGGGAATCTTATTTTTCATGTAGTTAAGCAAAACTTTAGTTTTCTTCAGGTAACATAGCAGGAGTTTGCTAAGTGTGAAATACCCACCTGACATGACCTCAGGGGACAAATATCAAAGCTAACATGGGTTACATTCCATGTTCTTTCATCATTGTCCTATGAAACCTTAACTAATTTTCTGCTGCAGCTTAAATCATAGCTGTGTGTATAAGGGCAAAACTTTGACAAGGTTGTATGCAAACATACAAACATATATGTGTGTGTGTGTGTGTGTGTGTGTGTGTGTGTGTGTGTGTGTGTGTATAGTGCAAGTCCACTTTGAAATAATACTATCCTGCTCCATGTGTAATGCAGATATTTTAGAGTATTTAAATTTACTGGAATGTATTATCAATTCATTTCAGAAAGAGATATGGAACACTTTCTATGTGACAGATACTGAACTATTTGAGGGCAAATTAATGAGTAACAGACTACACTCATCAGTCTTATTCAGTGGGAAACCTGACATAATGAAATTATCATGCACATAAAGGTTTACAAATAATGATCAGTTTTATGAAAACCTAATGCAGGAATCTGTCGCCTCTGCTATGGGTATGAGAGTAACTCTAAAATCTCCTCGGTGGAACTTCCCTTTCCATTGGTCTCATGTCTCTATAGTTTTCCTGAAGATGACAAAGCAAAACAAAACAAAACCCCAAACAACTAAAAGAGTTCCTTATCAAGGATTCTGAGAATCTTTATTTCTGGATTCAATCAATTCTTGAGAGACAGGGGTGGTGCAATCTGTCTTTTCTTCTGGCAGTTTTATTCTCACTGCTTCCCCCGCTCCCATCTCATTGAGGGGAAAACAAATCACCCTGGAACTTTTCTTCCTTTTTCTTCTCTCTTTTCCATTTCCCTCTCAAATCTGTAATAACAAGTAGGGGAAGGAGGGTGGTAAGGAAAGGCTTCTCATAGAAATCAGGGACATCATTTTAGATAGTTCCTTCTTCTTTTACCTAAAATTTACTTCAAGTTTGTTTCAAGTCATTCCATGTTTTCTATAGAACATCTCAAAATTGATAGTGTGACAGATTAACACTATTGCTTTTTGTTAGAGCCCCCAAAATATCCTTAGTAGCAGACATGAATACTCATAGTCACCCAGGAGTATGAAAAATTCCATCTTTATTTTTTATCAGTCACTTTATTCTGACTTCTGTTTTCCTGATGAAGAAACTTATTCTTGCCATTACTTTTCCTAAGCATTGATTCTATATCAGATGAGGGCAGCTGACACCTCCGTGTTGGTAGGGAAAGTGTGTTGGTTTTTTAATCCTCATCTGTTTTGTTACTATTCTGACATCTTTGAGATGTCATGTATCTTTTCTGACCCCTGGGCACGTCTTCCATCCACTCTGACATATAACCAATGTAAGATATTTCCTTCTTAGACTCTGTATTTGTTCTCTGTTTCCATGTACCCATGGAGGAGGTCTCACTTGGGTTTTTATCATAATAAAATCTGTGTGTTCTCCTGACTGATACAGAGAGACATACAGAACACCAGAAGCAAGAGGAGTTCAAGAGAACACAAAAACAGTGACTAATACCTCATGGTATCATGACCCAGGTAACTTCTTGCTTGACTCCAATGGCCAACAGAATTATTTTGTAAAAGGCTTTGACTTTCTGGTTCAGTTGATCTGCATTCAAATAAGATTTATTTAAGCTTGGTGCACTAGTTATCTGCCTGAGCATTAATTTCTCTCTCTATAAAATGGGTATATTACCTACTTTTGTGAATGGCTATTAAATTTAAATGGACTGCTTTATAAAATATCAATATAGTTCCTAGCTCATAGCAGGCTTGAGTTCAACTTCTACTCTGTGACAATTACTTGCATAATCTTAAATTAGTCAGTTTTTCTCTTTGATTTTGAATTTCTTTCTTGGTAAAATCAAGTCTATGGTCAAGGAAGTGTCAGAGTAATAAAAAAAGGAAAGGTTAAACCAGGAAAAATTTGAGATTTTTTTACATTTCTAAAGTTCCACGATTGAGATCACTAAGGGACAAAGTAAGTCTGTTTTGTTAAGAGGATTAACCCAGGCCCCTGGAACATAGAGCTGAAATTGCCTGTGGCTCCCGGACCCTGGGGATTTCAGTAAGGCCTCAGCAATGATCTAGAGATTCAGGATTCCTGACTGTAGTTCTTCACTAACAGCCTGAAGCAGACAAAGAAATGATGACTCTGCAGATGGAAAAGGAAAGATGCTATCTTTCAGAAGCTCCCAGCCAATCTTTCCTTTTGCTTCCTCCTGCAAACAGACTTTCTGGGAGCTCTAGGTGTGAAGATTTTGCCTGCTCTTCAGGTGCCACTTGGTGCTAACTTTCCACAAGTCTGTGTGACTGGACTTAGCAGGGAGACTTGCTTGGTCATGGTTAGCCTTAGGTGGGTGGAACAGAGTGAGGCGGAGCTGGTGTGAAAGGTGATCCTGAAGGTTGCTGATTCTGTGATCTCAGGGGAGCTTCTTGACCTTATGTGTGAGAGGGAGCTGTTGAGCTCTGTGGACATACTGTCCTGCACCGAGAGCTGGGGCAGGGATCAGGTGAGATATTCCCACCAGCAACAGGAGACATCTGGGATCTATCTGGACAAATTAGCTATCTAGACAAATGCAGAGACTCAGGATGAAGTAGAAGGGAAGTGCGCTTGCAGGTGTGATGGAAGACTGTGTTTTCAACAACATAAATGAAACTGCTAGAATTCAGAATGTCGTATTTCCCTGTGATTAGACTTCTTAAACTATTAGCAATGCTAAGACTGTAAAACTATTCCATTTTTTCTAACTATGAAAACAACTTGGGACTATCTTGTAACTGGGAAATATAAAAAAATATTTTAAGAAATCACCCATCACCTGAAAACTAAGCAGTAGCCCCTCTTCATGTCATGGAATATTAACTTCTGGCATTCTCTTTATGTGTGGGTCTCTGTACCATAGAGTTGATATCATATTGTATCAATTGTATCACATTCTGCTTATTTTATTTATCACCCTATCGTGAAATGGCTTTTAAAAAGGAACTTTGGAAAGCATCACATTGAATGGTCACTGAAATAGCATTGCATGGTGGCCCCCTGATTCCAGATTAGTTCAGAACCAACCCTGTGGCTGGACGTGGATGTCCACAGATGTTCTAAATAGTGCTGTGATGAACATCTCCGCACATCAATCTTTATTCATGCTTCTTATTGCTTCCTTGGGGTAGATAACCAGAACTGAGCTACTTGGGCAAGAGGCATGACCTTTTTCAAATCTCATGATACCTGCTGTCAAATTGAGAATCATTTCAAATGGGACAAAAAGGTCAATGGAAAAGGCTCCCCTCAAACTTCTTTTACGAGGCCGATTTACTGAACTTCCTAACCCAAACCAGATTTTTCGTAACTTTAATACAGTCCAAACTTGATAATTTCTAAAAAGGACCTTATGTCTATGCTAGATGGCCTGTGTGGCGACTTCTGTTCACTTAAAAAGTAATTATTGGACACTAACTGGGTGCTGGACACCGTGGGTAGTTGAGGATACACAGATGACAGAGGGAAAAATAACCCTCTTGACGATGACGATGTGTTTGATTGCTGATCCTGACTGCATGGGAACTTCGTCTTCTAGGCACCGGCTGCATTTCAAGTGAGGTTGTTAGGATGAATTATTGTATTTATTTATACAGTTTATTTCTTTGAATTTTTCCCCCTCTGACCTTCCCTCACTTTTGACATTTATATCTCTTTTTTCCATATAATTTTCCCTACTGAAGTACTGCACAGTACTTAGCTTATTAAGAGGAAATAATTATGAGGTATTTTTTTTAAAAAAGTGTAATTGATCCTATTTCCAGGAAGAAAAGCTGTTCATTTTTGAGTTTGTCTCTATCTGCTTTTACTGAGGGCACAGATGTTCTAGAAGGAAGAGTGTTACTGCACTGGTGCGCTGATTAAGTCTCCAGTGTTCATTGTTCCTATAGTAAGGCAGGAGGTATCTAGTAAACACACTCCTGCCCTTCCCATTTCCCTTCTCTTCCCATCTGAAGGACAGCTAGAACTCGGAAGGAAAGATGGCAATTGTCCATCTAATCATGACAACAATAGCTGAGGAAATAGAAACATATTGCATGATAACTGTTGAGCAATAAACTATACTTCTTTTCCATAACACCAACCATAATCTACATTTAATAAGGTTTTTGCCTTCATACTGCTATTGTCTGAGGCAAAGAGTACTGGAGAGAAAACAAAGACCAGCCTGAAGTACTGTTTTCAGAAATAATTGTGCCTATTTAGCATGAAATCTCAGAACAATGGACAGATAAAATTCACCTCCTTCCTTAATTTTAGGCATCCACTCCAATCTGTAACACCCCACTTCTTTAGAAGAGAGGTAGAGTCTGAAATTTTTAATTTTTGAACGTTTGCTTATCAAAGGAGCAAGCACATGTCTTTAATTTATCTTTCTGTGTATCTATTTGCTAGATTTCCAGTTTCACTGAATAGTTAGAATGCTTTTGCTCTAAAAGCAGAAACTTGTTTGGATAAGGACTAATTTTTCAACATGTACACACATATTTGAATTACTGGTGGAAATAATAAACTACCAGCATAAAGTGATTTCATTGCTTTTAAAAGCAAAAATAGCACCCTTGGGAATTGCTCGGAAATGACTCCATTTTCGTATCACTCCCATGGTAGCCATTTGATCTTACTCCGGGGTGCACTAGGGTGCAAGTTTATTTTTAATAAGTGAGGACCTACACATTTCTCTGAAAAAATAAGTGGAGGAGCAGGTATTGGGGGCGAACAATAAAGATCTCAAAAGCAATGGTCACATGCCCTTGCTGCTCTGCCTAACTATAGTTCTCCTCAAACTAAACTGGCTTGTAGTCACTACCTTGAACGACCACGTTGTTCTTTATGGGGCTTCAGGAATGCTCATTTTTACAACCATTTACATTTTCCTGTTTCTCAGGTTCCAACTGCATAATCCAATTATGGGTTTGTGGGTCTGTTTGGAAAACAATCTGACAAAGGATTTCAGATTTTGAGTCACATTGTTTTTGGGAGAGAGAACCACCACTAAATGCAGAATGGTGTTAAGCACTGGGACTCTGAGCCAGACTGTTGGAACATAATCAAAGCCTGTCGCACCTTTGGGTTCAAAACAGCGATGTAACCACTCTGGTGCTCCAGACTTGGCTTCTCATTTATGTGAGTGTTGGCTTCACAGGTAACAGCGGGGATTAAATGAAATAATGCATGCAAAGTGCTTGGCGTGTAGCAACTTCTGAAAGACATGCTGACTGATTCTGCTGCACTGAAGACACAGGAGCGAGCATCCTGTTTCCGGGCTGGCTGGCTAGCACTCAGTGGATGGAACCAATGCATTTGCAGTCCAGGTGTGGCTGCTTCTCTAACCATCCACACATGCAAACCATTCCTTACATACATTACTGAATTTTCTTTCTCTGGTGCACAGAAATTTTCACCAGTAAATCTCTAGAGTAGGTTAAGAAGTTTATATTCTCTTTTAAGATGTTTTCCTTTTATCTGTCCAGTGATAATTGTTTCCTGTACTCTATGACATCATACTCAAAATATGCTTGTGCCTAGTTTTTCTGGCATCAAGTCAACATCACTCGTCCAGAATTTCTGAAATCAAAACATGGATTTTACAAAATCATACTGAAAGTTAGACTTTCGTTGTGTCAAGAAAAGTAAACCTAGCTGGCCATCCTAAAACACACACCAACCCTCCGAAGGTCTTACTTTACTCATGAGGATTAGGCCTGCATTTTCTGTTGCTGATCCTGTTTAACTGGCACTCAAGCCTATCTTTCCAAACCTATTATGGTCCTTTACCTGGAGTTTCTGGAACTCAGTTACTATGGGGCTTCATAGGTCCTTCCCAGTGTCTGGGAATTAAATAAAACCTTTTTATATTTGGGCATATTTTTCCTAAAAATATTTGGATATCATTAGATTTTCAAAGTGGTCCCTGAACTAAAGAAAAGTTCAAAACCTCTGTTTTATCTGAATGTTCCTTTTATTCTTCCCATAATAGCACTCCCAGTGCAGTAACATGCTTGTCTCAGCATGGATCTTTTCTCGTGATACATCTGCATTTTCACCATCAATATTTCTCTTAAAATTTGTGGTTTATCCTCATCCCACCCAGACAAATCTAACATTTCCTTTCAGATCATCTCTCCTATTTTCTTAAGTAGATATTAAGAGGCAGCTAGTGGATGGATAATAAGCAAAGATGAATATGGAAATTGGAGAAACCTGTGGCCTCAGAGAAATGCTTCTTATCACAGCAGGAATAGCGATCTGAGACTGGTGATGTCAGAGCAGGGGAGAGAGAAGTGGGTCTAGGACCGGTAATCTCTGTCCCAGGGGCTGATTACAAGAGCCTTTCAGAAAGTAGTGGAAACCTGGGTTGAATAGCCAGGTATGGAGAGTCTGGATGACCAGTCGGAAAGCAGGTCATGAGAGAAAAAGAGTACAGGAGAGAAGTAGAAAGAAGAAGGAGGTAGGATACAGAGTTTCTGTGATTGACACAGGGTGTGGTTGTAAATGAGAAAGGAGCTTGGAAACTGAGAAAATGATGGAGGCTGAAAGGAATAATGAGGATGGGTGAATGTGGAGGTTGGAGTCTAAGCTCATAGAGGGCTGCATTTTATCAACAAGGGTGTGGAGAGGGAATGCAAGATGCCAGGGGGCTTGAAAGGCTGGGAGAGAGACCCTGAAATAGAGGAAGTGTGTGTATGTGTGTGTGTGGCGGGGGGAGAGGGAGAGGGAGAGAAAGATATGGGGTGGGGGGGAATGTGAAGCATGATAAATAGAGAAGATAATCTTAATATGGTGAACAGTTGTCTTAGTGGACTATTCCTAAGCCTGGCATCAAAATCTGAGCCTAAATACTGGCAGGGAGAGACAAACGCTGTATCAACAGTGCCTGAAAGTGCGCTGTTCGGGTAAGATGGCAAGGAGGGCCTCAGGCTACCCCCCTGTCTCTGCTATGGATCAGTGGTTCTCAAACCTGGGCACAGGAATCCCTTGGAGATCTTGTTAAAACAAAATCTCTGATTCAGCAGGTTTTGGGTGGGACTTGAGAATTTGCATTTCTATCAAGAATGGGGTGATGCTTTGCTACCGTTTGGGATCACACTTTGAGAGTCACTTGGCTAAGAAAAACAGCCCAGGTTTTTTAGATTGGTCAAAGTGCTTTTAAGGGTTTATTTTTTTTTTTGCGTAATAGATCACTGAGATAAAATGATGTAAGTCAACATGCTCCATCAACTCTTCAGTTACAGACAAATATACAATGTTTTACATGTGAAATGGAAACATTTAAAATCACAATTAATTCTCACCAATGCAAGAGTTCAAGAAAGAAAAAAAAATTATGTTTTAGGTCCCTCCCTTCTTGGTTTCCCCTTTTGTGGATTGTCAGCTTTGTTTTCCTCTGATAAATCAGCTATCATTTTGGATTTAGTCTCTGGTAGCCTGTCTATGACACCAGGGAAGGGGAAATGAAGGTGGGGAACCAGGAACATTTTCTTTCCCAGCCTTGGAAAGTGGGGGTGGCTACCGGGGATGCAGGGGACCCACTGTTTTTGAGCCAGGTGCTCTTCCAAGATGGCTCAGTTTGCTCTCTGCCGCCTCCTGGGCCAGGCTCTCTGCTCATCATGGCAGCTCCGGCCTTCACCCAGGTTTGAGCTTCCAGCAGAGGAAGGACACTTTGGGGGAAGGAGCGGGTTTATTTTCTGACTTCATCGGAACCCTTCCTCTCCTAAGCACTTCTTGTAATAAATATACATGACACGTACCCTGAGAGAGGCTGGCAGGGTAAGCCAAAAGCTTTTAAATATTAGCATAAGTTTCACATTTTTTCTTGTTTAAACTGGACAGTTTGCTTGCTCCTGATAGAGGATTTCAGGAATTGAGGCAGTGATGAAGAGAGTTGTTTCGTGGTGAGTAGGGAAACAATCCAATCAGTAACTCATAAAAATTAACAGCAGAAAGGATAACGGCTATTGACTCGTTAGCACTCCTAGTTTTCAGCTATTAGCCTGTAGGTATGTAGGCTTCTGGAGCTGTGCAGGTGTAAGATTTTCCTGTGTAGAAAAAAGATAACTGAGACAAATCAGAGAGACTGTGTGCTCGAGTGTAGAACTGCCAGATACCATGCAGGAGATCCAGTGAAATTTGAACTTGCAATGGGCAGTGAAGACTTGCTATATGAGACATACTTATGCTTCTGACATTCAGACTTCTCTGGACACTATCATTTTTTGTTTGTTAAACTGATAACTCAGGGGAAACTTTCCTGCCTAGGGAACAGGTGCAGCATTAACAGCTGAGTTCCTCCTTGTTCTACCACATACCACTCACACTGCTGAGATTCTCTAAGTAGAAAGATGCAAACGCACAGTGATCAGTGGCATAATTGTGAAATTATGTTGCTGTTATGATCTTAAAAGAGGAAAAAAGAATCAAGGTTGTTGGTGACCGAAAGTCAAAGTGACTCTACCCTTTCAATGGCAGTTAGTGATATTGTCTGTTGGACACAAATTATAACAGTAAGAGACAGGCCACCTTTGGATTGTCTGTGCTGCATTCAATACCTCTTTGAACAATAATTATAATCTGTTGAGGAGAAATACCAATTTAAAGGTCAAGTGCTTTCATAAAAAGTGATTATTCAGTATTTTCTACTTCGAACGAAAGCACACAGCAAGATTCATTATATTACTGTCTTTTGTACAGCACATATATGCTGAAAAATGGATCACTTAATTATATGATTATCTGTCTTCAGGGAGGATAGGTGAACATGAATGGGTGCTGTCAAGAGAGGTACATGGCTTAACTTGTGATTCTTAATCTATAGCTGTAGCCATTACAGGTTACAAGTTGACTTTTAAAACAAATATCTAAAATATAAATTACTTTTACAATGCAAAGTGGGCATTTTGGTGTAAAAGGGCTCCTTGAACTGAAGAATGGACACATTACAATGAGTGAGGCTCCCGGCTAACATCAATTCTTTCTCTGTCTTCTGATTTTTAGTGATCTGTCAGTCTAGAAAGGACTAGGGGACGGCCCAGCCTCCTAATTACTGGGGAGAAAAGGGAAAGGTAATGTAACTAACCTGGAGGACTTCACTGCAGTGATTCAGAAATCTGGGGAAATCTGAGAGACTCAAGGCAGCATGAAAGCCAAAAGATTGGACAAGTTAAAAATATGGATCCAAACTCCATTCATCTCATTGTGTATTTTCTGTAGTCCTCTGGTTCTTTTCTGAAAGGGGGTTTAACGTGTAGGAGAAAACGTAAGAGTAATTCAGGAATAAGCTAAAACTACCAGGGTCTTTGGGTTCAGCTGTAGCAGCAAGGGATCTGGAGGGCAGAGCTTTCCTAAAGGTGCAGCCACCTGCAGGTAGTTCCAGTGATAGCCTTGACAAACTGCTCCACGGGCCTCAGGCTTTGAGCTACTAAGGCTTAGTTTTATGTTTTCTGACAAGATAGTTAAAAAGGACAGGAAAAGAGACACAGAGCACTGAGCAACTTGGTTAAGTTTGTGTTAAGCTTTTTGACCATAGATATTCTTTCAGTTGAATATTTCAAGTCTGAACATAAGTTCATTGCTTCTGCTTCCAAGGGCACCTAATGACTCTGGACGTTATGTTCAGGGTCAGTTTCTATTTTGTAAACCACCCCACCCCATCCTATTTTTGATGGCATAAGCATAAACTAATCTAGTCATTTCCCTCTCCCCATGAGTTTATTTACAAATGCAACATTTTTGGAGGGAGGAAATTTGTCAGAAAGCAGGAAACACTCCTTACAAAGCTGAAAATATTTTTTACAATCCAAAGATGAGCACCAGAGACTAGAATAATGTTTTCTGTGAAGATTGCCAAGAAAACCTTGTTTTGAAATCCCCATGCCCGTGACTACATCATGCCAGGTGAGGCATCCATCCTTGGAAACAATAGATAGATGTTTGCTCTTCTTGAACTCTGCTGCCTTATTTCAAAGGGCTTTTTATTTTTTATTTTTTTGCCTCTTTTGGCTCCGAGTGGCTGCAACACATGGTAAATCTTTAACTTCAAGTGTCCTTCTGTGGTGACCAACTAAAATATTAGCAAAATAAATGTTTTATGGGAAAATGTTGGCAGGAGCCCCAACAGAAACAGGTGGTATTGGGTTATTTCAATATAATGTAATGATACAGCCAGGTTTCCATCTGGACAGCATGTGGTTGGGTCTGCTCAGAGAATATCAAAGAGTGTGAATATGCACTGGGGAGACCAGTGGTGCACAAGTGTGCAGCTAGATGGCTACTTTACAAAATAATAGTCTGGGCTTCGGGTCCTCCGGGTTAAATATTTTTAGTGTCAAAATCTGAATTTCTTCATAAAATATTAAAGGCGAAGCAAACCTCTGACATGCAATACTGAGCCGTGTAATTATAAGGCAGTTCCTGGAAACCAAAGAGAGCATGCATTAAAGCAAGGCGTTTATTATAAAAGAGTTCATTACCCTTGGAAGTGAAGACATATTTAAGAGGGAGCCTCGAAACAGAGAAGCTTTTTGCAGGGTTTACTATACTATGCAAACAAGGCTCAGCCTTGTTGGTAGGAATACAATTAGAAAATAAAGAGAGAATGGGATTAGTTGACTGCTAAGGGCCTGATTGTGATCCAAAGCTAAAGTGAGGTATCCTTAATTTACCACCAGGGAAGAGTCTTTCTCCCTCCTCCATAAAATTCCTGCTTCAGGCACTTCAAAACACATGGAATTAGGAACACTTGGAACATTTGGTCTTGCACTCAACTCTCCTCACTGTATATTCATGCTAAGCTCAATAATAAACTCTTGGCTCAATAACTCCCTCTATGTATCCCAGAGAGAGGCATCAAATTATGGCTGTGTGCAGAGGTAGAGCCTCTTCAGAGGAGGAGAGACTGCACTCCTTGGCCCTTCAGCTCTAGCCAGAGGAAGAAGACAGGAATATACACATGGAGGGAAAGCAATTTGGAAGTGACTTGTTATCTCTTTGATACTGACTAGGAGACTCGGGAAATCATGAGTACCATCTGCTAAAATGAAGGAGCCACTTGGACACCAGGGTACTTGGCCCAGAAGAACTAGCTTCCAGAAAATTCTTTGCAACCATTAACTGATAGTGTAGCAGGCGTAGAGACATTGAAAGCAAAGGGCTCGATTTGACATGTTAGGGCTGATGAATAAAAGCGATGGAGCAGTGAGGGCGCAGGAAGAAGAGATAATGAAGTCAATCACTTAGCTATAATTGTCTCTTGCCACTGGTACCCAGAGGGAAAACACATTCAAGAGCAAAGCCTGCTGCTCAAGAGAGTGGGCTGCCTTACGTTATTTGTTGCATTTTTTAAAAAAGATTACTTAGAAAGAGAAGAGATAGTGCAATGAGAGACTCAGGAGCCTGGGAGTCTGATTCTTCTACTATTACATTTGTGTGGCTGGATTGAGGCTAAGGAGAGAATGTGCCCCAGAGGATAAAGGCGAGTTGTAAAGTGGGTCCTGGGTTATGTGGAAAAAATGATTTTCTCCATCTGGAGCAGATCCGACATGAAACAATAAAGACTTGGTGTATTGTATCCACCGTAGGACTTTGGCTCCTGTGGGATTCTGGATATGGTGGCAGACACAGTCTTCCTAGTTGCAGTTTTATGATCTAATGGGGAAGAGTGTCTACTCCAGTGGAACTAGAATTTGAGATGACAAGAGCAGAGACTCTGTTATTCCTCATTTTATCCCCCATCACATGCTATATAGTGGATGCTGAAACATATTATTGACGATAGGTGATAGTGGTTGGCAAGTATCTGACTATATGTCTTAGAAATGTCTTTTTGACCTCTTGGAAAGTGGGTCTTAATTCCTCATGCGTAGAAGAAAAAAGTCAGGTGATTGTATTTATTGCCCTCCAGCTCTCAAAGGACTATAAACGAGAGAATATAGGGAAGACACTACACACATGGAAGTTTTAATGATTATAGGTAACAAGTCCTAACATTCATGAGCACTTTCTCTGTTAAGGGCTTTAATTCTCAGCATAATCTGTGAAATTAACAGCTTGATTTTATAGATGAGCAAACTTGTTTTTGTGTCCAAATTCACACAGCTGGTGAATTTTGGAATTGGTTCTTCAATCTAGTTATGTCTAAACACTGAACATTGAGTTCTTTCCACTATGTATCAAGCTGCCTCACAGCTCTGTGTTAAGGAATTGTTAGAGTGAAAGTAATGATTTAAGAGAGAAATGGCGAACTTTGTAACTAAGACCTGATTTATGCCTCACGTTTAACTCCTTGTTTTGTTCTGTTTTTATTTTGAAAGCCAGGTAGTATTTTCCAGTCTTCAGAAATCTTCAGAAATGAGATTTGGGTTTTCTAAATTAATTGTATAACCATTGAAAACTCTCTTGAGTATCTTACTGTGGAATTCTTTCCTTCACTCCCTTTTCTCCTTAATTCTAAAGTCTCCTAGTCTCCAAGTATAATGCCCCTAGTCCTTCCTTAAGGAAAATAAAATCCTTTAAGACATGGAGGAGAGCCGGTGGTGTCTCCCTAGTGAAGGAGGAGACTGCAACAGCTCTGTGGTTTGCAGGTGGGAGAGCCGTGGTGCCGGCCTGTGACTGTGGATCCCTCTTGTTCTGCTGCTGGCCTGCGGTGCCTTGTGTTGACAGGCTGGAAAACAGGGCACCCAGGAGCTTTCTGGGCAGATGCAGTAACTCTGGTTCCCCTCCAACTGCCATTGTGCGGGAGATGGGTGGTTGAAATGAAGAAAGTGGCCTCATCAGCTTCAGGCTAGTGGGAGAATTGTCCAAACTATTCTTCAGGTTTGTGCTGAAAACAAATCAGATGCAGATGTGGAATTTGTGTGGTCATTCTGAGATCTTATTGAAAACATTGCTAATGCCTAATATTTATTGAGTACTTAATATTTACAAGGTCCTGTGCTAAATGCTTTTCAGGAGAGAAAATGGAAGCTTAAAAACTTGGGGTAACTGGGTTAGCAAAAGGGAAAGGGTATGAGGTGGGTAAATTGGTCAGGGGAGTCAGTTATATGGTGAAGAATAGAAATGGACCATTGCTGGTGAATTTACTGTATTGTATACAAATACTAATTTACAGTGATGTATACTGTAGCCCTATATAATGTTATAATGCAGTGTTCCTTCAATAAAAGTTAAAAAAAATTGGGGGTAACTTGTCTAAGGTCGTAGAGAAAGGAGGTGTGAATTCAAATCAAGTTCATCTGACTTCAAGAGCCAAACTTGTAATCATTATTATACAATCAAAGCCTTGTTATAGTGCTGTATAACTAACTAGAAAACAGTGAATGCTTGTCATATCTCCTTATCTTCCAGGTCAAATTGGACTGAGATCTTAATTCTCTTACATCCACATCTTCAGGTTCCCATTCCCTCTCCATTCTATTTAATCACATTGAAGGTATTTAGAACTAGAGTTGGACAATTAACTGTGTGTATGTAAATGTGTGTGAGATGGGCATTGCAAGCTTTTTGAGCTGAAGCCTATTGCTTTGATGAGTTAATGCTCTAATTTGGGTTGAATTTATCAGCTCTATTCATGATCACTTTTTCAAAAGACTTTAATTAGCTACTTAATGAAGAAATCTACTTTGCTGTGCAAATTCATGCCTCATTAAATCCTGGCTGGAGATAGTTGAAATGGGACTGGATCTCCTTGCAGTGGTCTGCTTGGCCCCATGAATTGACTATTAGGGTTCTAGAACTAGGAAGTGGATTCTGGAAACAGTGCCCCAGATTCAGAACCCTAAGCTTTTAGGATGCTCTAGATGTTAAGAAGAATGATTTTCAATTACCTTGGTTGGGAAAAAGATTCCTAGCCAGCTGGTAGAGTTTATACACAGCTTTTTTGCTTTATTTTTGGAGACTTCAAAGTAGAAATGGTTCTCTTTGCTTCTTCCTCCAATCAAGTGTTTTTCAGTGTCAGTATTTTATGTTTATATTACTTTGTAGTTTTTTTCTGTTATATACCAATCTGTGTTCAAATGAACCATTTTCTCTAATCATGTAATGGCATCTTGAATTTTATCTCTGTTTTTCTAGATATGAACAATGTCACCCAGCTGTTACATTTGCTTACATTAAAAATTGATCATTATCATTTGATAACAATTTTAAATACAACAGAACAGACACCAGAGGTCAGTCTTTTTACCTTCTTACAGTCTATTGAGCAATTAATTTCTGCCTGCTAAGTGTCAATCATTGGTATATCAGCAGTATAAAATAAGCGAAGTTAAGACAAGATGGAAATATTGAGTGAACCAGAATAAAATACTTCATTGAAGTTCAGATGGATTCCTTCTTTTTGTTTCTCCTTAACTTACCTAAAGTGAGATATAGTGAGGGACATTAACTAGGATTTGAATTTGTGTATTTCTCCAGTGCTGAGTGGTTGCTTTCTCAAATCAGGCCATCTCGATTCTTCTTCATGGGAGCGGTATAAAATAGGGTGGTGTATTTCCATCTGGCAGCCCCGATCTAGTGAGCCACACGAAAGGGGGATGGGCAGGTGGGTAGAGTGGGTTGGAAGCTCTTTGCTCTGACTTGAAAAATGCAAGCACCTTCTGCTAGATAAATCAGTGTGTGGTGGCCCCAAATCAAATGCCTTCATTTCAAAGTGACTGGATTTTGTTTTAGATCTATGAGGAGGAGAGAAATTTTCAAGGATTGGAGAAATTCCAAACCAGTTCATCAACCCTTAATGTTTTCAAGAACGTTTTATTTTGCTGCAGTGTCTAGTAAAGAGTTTAAGGCTGCCTTGGTGAGGGATGAAAAGCAGAGCTATTTAGGACTGGTGACTTCATAAGCTTTAGAACGTGGACCCAATTAAGCCAGAAACCTTGCGGAAGGTGTGCCTTTGGTGTATTTATTACAAGTCCAAAGTATTATAAAATTAAATAAATCCTTTTTGGAAGGATCGTCCACATTTACAGCCATTTAAGAGAGAAACATACTGGCTTAACTTTGTGTTGGAAAAAGCTCAGCTCATTGCATTTTTAACATAGATCTGGAACATTCCAGTGTTCTTTGCGGGTAGTGCATGTTTGGTGTGTGGAAAAAAATACAGAAAAATTAATTGCACTTGGCTATTAGTAATGTAGATCAGAAATAACAGTAACTTATATAAGTTGTGAGTTTTTTCCCTACTCTTGTCATAGAAGTCTAGAGACACACATGTCGGCTAATATAGTAACCACAAGGTGTTATTTGGATCCTGCATTCTTTCCACCTTCCCACTCTTCCATCCTTAGCCTATGGCTTCCAGCCTAGATGGTGTCATGGTCCAATGTGACTAATGGAGGAGGAGGGAGAACGTACCCCAACTGGGCAACTAGTTGTAGACCACAGCAGGAGTTCCAGGCATCTGGGTAATGCATTTCATGAGCAAGTCAGTCTGCTCCTAGTTCTGATCCCAAAGACTTTCACTCCTTTTTCTATAAATTTAGAGTCTCCCAGCATTCTTTGTGATTCATGCAAGGGAATAAACTGGTTCCTCTAAAAAACAGATGATCTTCAGAGAGGTTTAACATTTTATTGTGGGACACAAAGCAGTCTAAAGAGGAGTACAAAATGACCCTAAATATTAGAAATAGACACCAATGGCAAGAATGTCAAAGCACAATTTGAAATATGTTGCCTGGTATCACTAGTTCACTAGGGACAACAAGGTGTGGGCATGTTTAAGTCTCAGGTCTCCAAAGTATCCCCAGCACAGGCTCTTCCATACTATTAGCCACCTTTTACTGTGCACTTAATATGGGCCAGGTGTTACCCATCCATTATGTCTGATCCTCCCATGACCCTTCCTGGGAGGCATCCATATTAAAATTTTTCAGCTAGGGAAATTGCAAGTCCAAGGGGTCAGATCACTTACACAAGTCATACAGTGAGAGCTGGAGTAGGGATTTGGACCCACCTCTCTGAAATATGATCAGTATCCCTGTCCTCTGCTGCAGGCTGGCCATGGAGGCTGGTCTAGGAAAGATGTTGGGACCCTAGGGAAGATAATTTGATGGGCATGTCCTCAGTATGGGCAGTGATACTTAGGAAGGTGTGAAGTTGTCTTGCCCTCCTCCATGGCACCTGTTCACTCAACATTCTGCGTGAGTCCTAGGCCCATTGCCAGGTGCCCAGAGCAGCAAGCACTCGGCTACTTCTTTTCCTCATTGGGTCACATCCTGCACCACCTTCCTCCCCATGTGCCATTCTGGAGTGGAGAAAGACATTATAAAAGCAATCAGTATCTTCTCGTATTTTTCCTTGATGTAAAAGATGAAGTCATGGCATATGGTCAAATTGCCAGCACTGTTAATAATAAACCTCACATAATTAAGCACTGATTTATTCCTTTATATAAGTGAAACAAATTGCTTTAACTGCCTTTGCTCAAGACCATCCAGTCAGATGGATTATGTATAGGAAGTTGAAACTAAAAATTATGGGCTCTCATATTTCACTGTGGTGGAGGTTTATTGGAGGTACAATTAGAACCCTAACTAAATGTGTCCTGTGTTCCCTTTGATGGAGAGATCAGATATTAATCTGGGGATATGACTAATTCTCAACACAGCTGCTCTCCTTGCTCTAATATTCCCGTTTTAGGTTCAAAACCTGGAAACATGTTTAAAAAATTGATCATAGCTTGTAATAGCAATAATCACCTTGAAATTGGTTGTTACTCCAGTTAATGAACTGCATAGTAGAGCATAAGCCTCCCTCTGCATCCCTCAGGCCTTTAACTAACAAGCTAGTTGTTAACCACTGGGTTTATTAAAAAAGAAAAATCTCTCTAGGGGATTGAGTTGAGAAAAAGTGGGGGACTGAATGCTTTCACTCGTAGGATCCCCAGATAGTACCAGCCGTTGCCTGCAGCCACACCCATTTCCCACTGAAGCCAAGGCAGGTTGCATCTCCTCTTCCAGGAGCTGGGGCCTGGGTCTTGAGGAGCAGGTCAGAAACACGTTTGGAAAGGCAGACTCTCAACCCTCCCTGCAGATCTGGGGGACCAGGCTCTGCATTTTAATAAGATCCTCCATGAAAGAACCCCCAGCTGGTTGATGCCCACATGCTGCGAACCCAACCTGTAGAACTGGGACCACATCTCAAAGGCTCCTCTGCAGGCTCTTTGAAGGTCTTAGCTGACTCTACTCTGAACTGAGCCAGACCGCACGAGATAGAGCAGCACCCAAGCAAGCACGCCTATGGGAAGCAGGCTCTGAATAACATCTCTTTAGAAAGGTATTTCTCTAAAGTGGAATTTCTTGGAAAAAAAAAGGGAGAGTCCTGGGATTGGCATGTAGCCTCAGGGCGGGTGGGGGGGAGATTGTAGTCCTTGGAGTTGGGATATTTTCAGGTAAGAGGCTCACGCTTTTTGAAACAGGTTGATCTGCCCTAATTTCATAGCCTAGTGCTTAGATTAGACCTCTTGCTCTTCCTAGAAACGCCACTAACAGCATTTTCTGTTTAACCTCTGAAGATAAATGTTCCTTTTCATAGAGCCTACAGACTTCCCCAGACCCCTACACAACACTTTCCAAGTGAGGAGGGCCGAGCTCTATGCCTGGCTTCCAGTCTAATGAGCTGGTCTTTTCTTTCTTGGCTCTGCTTCCTGTTCTAACTGTCCATGGTGAAAGATTTCCTCAAAAGCTTAATGAAACTGGACTCACGGAACTGCTATATTTCATTGATGTGCCCTGTTCTGGAACTGTGGGACGCTGAGTTTTGGGGGACAGCTTTCGGGAGCTGTAGCGGCTGTGGGAATGATGTCATGGGTTAGAGAGGTGGTGGAGCAGTTACATGAAAGATGCTTCCTTTCAGTCTGGGCTCTGCAGGTAAGCCTGGGAGTGAAAAGTGACTATGAGTGGCAGAGCAGTGGAGATGGGGGAGATCTGAGGAGGCAGCTAGGGACCCCACTTCCTCGCTCAGGCCCCCAGTATCAAGTGAGGGTGCAAGCTGGGCTCCATGGAAGATGATCAAGAGAACTGTGCACAGCAGTCCTATCAGGACCACAGCTCCCAACACTCTTGCTGGAAAACCGCCCTCTGCTTTCACTTCCTCTGTGGTTTTGTAGGTGTTGAGTTCTCCCGGTGGACATGCCACTGCCTTTCAGATTTACTGGAATTTAATTTTCACTCTTGGGAAAGTAGCCCCTGAATGACCCTTTCTTTCTCTCCCTAAAAGGAAGAATACATTTTACAGTTGTTTTTTTTTTAAGCTGTGAACTGGCTAGTAATGTGATCCTATGTTACTTTCCACACATAAGGGTTATTTGTAAATTTGAAGTTACAATATATGTTATTTAGGAATTGAGGCAAATCAAACTTTCCATCAATAGAATTTTTGTGAAATTCTGTTCTCATTACCTGCATCTGTTTTCTTTTCTCTTTTTTCAAGCCTAGAGGTTCACAGACAATTGCACAGCATTGCAGTGGGAAGGACGCTTTATAACCCAGTCCTTCACTGACACGTCACTAAAGTGAAGCTCTAGTCTCAGAGGGCATGGGACTTACATGAGGTCACAAACTAGTTGGCGACAGAGGTGGAATCCTCTTTCTCCTTTCTTTGATGGAATTTTGAAAATGGTAAAACTAATACATACTTTTAAGGAAATTAGTACTTGGTTGATAGATTTCCCACTCAAAATTTAAAAATAGACATGACATTAAATTATCAGTGCTGTTCTTTATGATGTTAATGCATTTTTCTCATATTTAGGAATATCTATTGAGCTCCAACATTATTTTGAAAAAATAATTTCTTCTAGTACATTTATGTACCAGAATAAGGGCTTATAGATAAAAGAGCAAATTCCTATCATTGTATAGCTCTTGGCCTTTCTTTGTTTTCACTGCACCCAGGAGAATGAGGCACCCCGAGAGGGACTTTGTTCCGTCCTCTGCAGCACCTTGTCTATAATAGGTATGTAAGAAGTATTTGTTGTGAAATTATTTATGGTTTTACCTTCATATTTAAGTAAATAATACATTTGGAATTTATTTTGCTATAAAGAGTAACATAGGTCTTCAATTCTATTTCCTCTCTTCCCTTTTAAGTAACTGCCTTTTTGTCTTTGGCCATTGATCACTAAGTTCATTCTTTTCCCATAAATTTGAAATGTCATTTTTATTCCATAATGAATACCCGAATTTATTTTGGGATTTTTTTCTAACTCTCTTGGCTTTCTTTCATGTATATGCTTTTTTCCTAGATGAAATTTTGCGTGTCATTTTATCAAGTCCTTTCCATTCCCTTACCTCTGTGGTTAATTTGATTGTATTGGACTCCAGATCCTCTGCCTTACAGTCCAGTACTCCTGGTCCAAATTAATTTGAATTGGAAAAGAAAGCATCTGAGTAGTAAATAAAATCATTATTGGCATGTCATGGTAGAGTAGCGGTTCGGTCTGCTGCCTCTAGCCAAGTCTGCAGTTCACTTACATCCCAAGGACCTGGGTTTGCATCCCTGGACTGGGGTGAACACCTAAATAAAATTAAAGATAAATAAAGGATAAATAAAATACTTCTTCCTTTTCTCTCTTCCTGCCTGCCTGCCTACTCACCTTCATTCCTGCCTGCACCTTTCCTTAAAAAGAATCATGACATGCTCTGGTGGAAGAGTGTTCAGACACACGCCATGTGCACCCCAAGGTCCCAGGTTTGCATCTGGGGACCAGGGAAAACAACCAGGATGAATAACTAACTGAAATAAATAAAGTGCTTCTTCATTTTCTCTCTTCTTCCCTGCCTGCCTCTGCTCATCTTCATTCATGCTCACACCTTTCTTTTAAAAAAAAAGGAAACCAAAAATCATTGTCCTCAGTCAGCGGGACTGGATATTTAAATCCCAAATAACCAATTGAGTTGCATTTATTAAAAAATTACTATCATATGTCATTGAATGAGTTAGCATTAATTATAGGACATCATTATTTATGTATTATTAGAAATAAAAAATGTAAAATTAATGATGTCACCCCATCAATTGTACAATGCAGTCAATTTCAGAGATGTTAAAATGTGGTGGAAAATGTACCTTAGAATTGAAAAAATATCACATTAGGAGAATGAAATACCATAATAGGAAATATGTGTTTATACTTTTTAACAATCTTTTTTAAAAACCTCATGTCGTTTGATCCTTACTACTTCCTTGTGATGTAGAAAGAACTAATGCTTTAATTCCTAATAATAACAGCAGTTACTATGAGCCAGGTGATGTTCTAAGTCCAAGGTCATAAAGTTAAGTCATGAAGTCACAATCTGAGTCTGAGAAATTTGGTTCCAGAGTTTTGTGTTCTTAATCACACGTGACCAGCTTATCATGAGGAGCCTGAGATCCAGAGACCGCCTAAAGATTTGCCATGACCCCGCAGTGCGTTCTGACTCCTACAGCAGCACGTTCTATATTTCAGAACCCTAATAGTGAACACCATGGAGCTTTATGTTTTTAAACCTTTGGATTTAGCAAAAAAGCACCTCACTGGTCTTGACCGTGGTGGTTAACAGGATACTGACTTGTAAAGGGAAACATCTAAACTCTTTAGACTCTGTGTCTAGACCACAGTCCCAATAGTATCTTCTAAATTCTCCTTTCTAATTCTCCTTATAACTTGGTTTCAGAAGCTCAAAGGCTGTGCATCCAGAAGAGAGGCTGGTTATTGGCTTGAAGTATGTCTGCTTTCTACTTTTGTTATTTTTGCCTTGACGGGACTACAGCATTCCCGGTCAGACCTGAGTTCATCACAGTGACTTGCGTTCTGTCCTGAGGCTCTCACTTTCACTCACCCCAGACAGGATTGCCAACAGTGGCAGCTCCCTGAGCAGACCTCTCACTGCACTGTTCAGACCTGCGTTCTGTTGACCCTAAGAGGACTGTCCTTACAGGTGCAGCTTCTTTATCTGAAGCTAATGATGGACAACCAGCTGCATGTCTGTGCCTGAACTTTCTGTGTGGAGTAGATAATTTGAGTTTATCTGGAACAAATGACTTCTTGAAATATCAGCTAATCTAATCTTTTGAAGTCGTTTCTATAAAGAAAGCTCTCAAGGGCATTTACAGGAGCGATTTGTGATTTTTTTTGTGTATGTGTGCTTTTGCGGGTGTAAAGAACATTCCAGATGGAGTGAGGCCGCAGCCATTACTTGGGGATCCTTACCTAGACTTATGGCACCAATACCTGGTTGAATGCGTATCAGGCAGCCTTTCTCCTGGCTCCTACCACAAGGCATCATTCTTTGTTCTAAAGTACGTGTGGAGAAACAACCTTCTCTAATGTTTTCCCCGGGGGTAGGTGTCGTGGAGTCCACTGATCATGGGAAGCCAACATTAAAGGAGTGAGAAGGGGAGTATAGGTCCTGAGAAGTTCACACCTGAGCAGCCCTACCCTGTTTCTATGCCTTAAACCTCTTCCAACAGCAGCCTAATTGGCTGAGAACTTGGAAAGCAACTTTCCTGAAGGGAGCATTTCAGACAGCAAGTCCTAAGCGCCTTATTATGGCCTCTGCTTGGCCATCAAAGAGAAGGGAAATATGAGAGTTTACTACAGTTTCATGTGTCGAACCTTAACTAATGGTCTCTAAGAAGAACTGCTCCGCAACCTCATTAACTAATTAAACAACTCCAGATAGAGAGTTCTCCATGCTGAAAAATATTGCTAAAGGAACTGGTGCTCTTCCCCATCTCTAAGGGTTTCCTAGCAAAACCCTAGGATGCCTGGATGCTTTCTCCACTGCCCTCCCTGGGAGTCATTCATTGGTGCAGTGTCTTGACTCCTGGTGGGGTTTGATGTGTCCCCAGAGGCTACCCTCTGGAAGCTGAGCCAGGCCTCCATGGGCTTCCCAAGTGTTTTCCAGGCGTCCTCTTTCTCAGAAGGACTGTGAAAAGGAAACTCCTTGGCCTCTCTTAGCATGAGGGAGTTTTCGCTCTCAGCTGTGATTAAGGAGGCTGTGCTTCTTGAAATGGCATATTTTCCTGTGGTTTCTCTCTCGCTGAGGACCCCCTACCCTGAGGTACTTTGAATTAAATAATGAGGTCCTAAAAATATTAATTGCTGCAATTTATTGGAGAACTAGATATCAGAATTGTTTCATTTGAAATATGGCAAAAGCTAAATACACATTGCCTCCATGTCTATTAAGCAATGGCGATTCTAACACGCTCAGCTTTGATATGGCTCTGGGGCCTGGTTAGTCTTGGGAACTCTTTGGAACAGGTAGATTTTCACTTTGATTGTAGGTTCTGAGGATGGGCCTCTTCTCTACAGTCATATCCGAGGCTAATGGTGTGAATGCACTTACGTTTCAGCCACGAACGAGGGAGGCGATGTTCACTGGTGGTTAGGGCTTGGATTTCGGGCATGGATTGTGTCAGTTAGATCCCTGCTTCCCAATTTCTGTCTCTGTGATCTGGGGCAAGTACCTTAACCTCTTCAAATTTTGTTTTCTCATTTTTTTAAATAGGTAAAGAAAAATCCAAGTCCTTACCTGACACCCTTGGGGCGAGATATATTTAGAATTCATATTCTTTCATATCTTAGAAAAGCAAACGTGTGTGTATGTCCTATTTTACATGAAACCACCAGCCAGGGTAAGGCCAGGATGGTGTACTGTAACCTGTTCATATTTCTGGAGCAAAATGGATGACTCTTCACATTAAATAAAAATTAGGAATAGGGTCACAGAAATTAAAATTCAAGTCAGATTTTTTTGCCAAGTGAGTTTGTGGTAAATTTATGAAAAAACTAGGTTTCCAAGGGTTGGGGAGTTGTGCATTATAGATAAGAGTCCGTGAACTTGTACTTACTCATGAGTTACTCTTCATAAATAATGTGTAAAGTTCTTATTGCTATGCATCTGTATATTAACTACCCAATAAACATTAGCTAGTGTTGAGCATCTCATTCTTTTGCCGCTTCCTTAATGATACTTTGTCTCTGATCATTCTGTCTGGTCATTTTGTCCCTGAGTTAGCCTGTAAAAATGTATCATCTTCAAGTGTATCCAGATGAGAAAACCTTTACTAGCTTTGTCTCCTTTTAAGACGACTCTTTTGTTCCCTTTGTTTTAGAGACTGGCATGGTCCATTGAACTTTTTGCAGTGATGGAGATGTCCTATATCTGTGCTACCCAGTTTGGTAGCCACTAGCCATGTATGGCTCTTGAACACTTGAAATGTGACCAGTGTGACTGAGTATCTGAATTGTGCATTTTATTTCACTTGAATTAACTAATTAAAATTAAAACGGCCACATGGGAGTAGCAGTTACTACCTATTAGGCAGTGCAGATCTAAGAGACCCGGGTCTTTAATGGTAAGATGTCCTTGTCCCTCTAGATACAGAATTCATTATCCTTAAGCTGCAAAGTTGATGGAGAACTGCTTATTCTTTTATTTATTTACCACGTATTTTGTGAATGTCTGCTACGGATCAAACTCTGCTAGGCACTGGGGTTACAGAACAAAGTTTTTGTGCTCAGAGAGGGCACACAATATTGAAGGCATACCTGTATAAGCATGCGCAAGCATACATTTAAAAACATAAATATGCTGTGATGAATGCACTTATAAAGATATTGGATTGGTGTGGGAGAACAGAAGAGGGACATGCCACCAGTCTGGTGAGGAGTCCGAGAAAACTTAATTGAGAAAGACGTGCCTGGTTTCTAGCACAGGTAGCACAAGTTAGCCAAGGGCAGTGGGCTAAGGGTAAGAAGGAACTAGGGACAAGCATGAGAAAAGACATGGACATGAAACCAGCATGGCAAGCAGTCAGCTATGGATACTGTTGAAGTGGTCGGTGTTGGGACTGGAGGGGTGAACAGTGGTCAGAACCGGGAGGGCTTTGTGCCCTGTTGAGCTCCCAGCGGCCACACTCCATGCCTGAGCACATTCAAGAAGCGGGGATTTACTCTTTCACAGTTTTAATCAGGAAACTGAAATCCACTCTAGTCATTTCAAGATGGTAGAGGTTGCAAGCAGGCAATTGGAATCCAGTATACTGACTAGGGTCTGAAAAACTTTGAAGAGATCCCGAAGTTCAGGGATTGCAGGGAGTTGCATTCATTCTATCTGCAGCCTCTAGCCTCGAAAACCACAGGGCAAAGTCCTCAGTAGACATGCTCTTCCTTTTCTTCAGCCTTTCAAACTTGATGTCAAGGTCTTTCAATGGTATCATGTAGCAACGGAACTTGTGAATTGTAGTTCCCAAGCTTTCTGATCTTGCAGTACAAGGAAGAGCTTAGAAAAGCAGGACTACTGTTTTCATATAAGGTGACCACAGAATTTATCATCTAAACCAGGTCACTTTGGAAAAATGAAGGAGGATTAACATTTGTAATAGATATTAGTTGATACACAGAACTATAATCTGTGAGTATCCTAGGCCAATGAATATATGTGGCTACCCTAGATGAGGACAATATTAAGAAATGCATACTTTCATTTTTTAAATAAGAGGACAAAAAAAGAGACAATAAGGGAAGATGTGAATAATTATTGAATCTGGGAGATGGTTTCATGGGACTTCATTATACTATTATGTCTACTTTTGTGTGTGTTTGAAATGTGCATAACAAAAGTTAAATAAGGAAAGTACCTGATTTTGAGATTTCAATGGATTCATGTTTATGTGCAATCTATGTTTAGTTTAATCATTAATATAATCTATTTATATAGTGGTGTTAAAAAAGTATGTACCGTGTGGTTGTTAAGGGCCCTGGAGAATAAAGTTTTGTCAGCAGAAAGGGAAAGAGGGCTTTGAGTATAAGTCTTGGGACTATTGAACGCAATGCCTGAATTCTGTTTAAAGTTGGTTAGTATGTCCTTAGGGGTGGGCTGTTAGTCCAGAAACTAACGTCAGTAGATTCAGCCCTGGAGTTGATGAAACAGTCTGTGGTATACAGAAGGTGCTCACTAAAGACTTGTTTAGGCAACAGAGTAAGGACACTGCTATGTTCTTCCTTTGCAGGAAGTGACTTTAAAATCAGATAACAGCTGGCAAGGCTGGGAAAAGTCTGGAAAGATAGTAATCTAGATGTCAGGACTGTGATTGCTTTTTGGGGTGGATTGCATCACATTCACTTGATGTTGTAGTTTATCCAGTTAAGCTCTTAACTCTACTTTTGAAAAAATAAATTTATTATGAGTTCAGCGGAGCCCTGGCTATCGGTTCCCAGCCTGGAAACAGATGTGTGTTTGGATCGAGCTGGTTTGGAGGACCCACCAGCCATCTGAAGGAACTGAATGTGAAGTGAGTAGGGAAACTTGGCTCCCCTTCTCAGTGTTGCTTTGTGATCTAAGAGGTGTTTCCGTTTTCAGCAGCGAGCCGTGGAATGATCTCTAACAGTCTGTTGTAATTTTCTCCCCAAATCTCCCATGTTTCTGCCAACAGTGAATTAGACTGTCATTAGCTTCTCAGATGTGCTTTGATCCCAACATGGCTTGTCTCCTGGAAGGGAGCTCTCTGAACCATTGATAGGGATTTTCTAATCCAGAAGGATAAAGCATAATATGGTTCAGAGAACTCAGACAGGAGCCCGGAGTTCTGGGTTCGAGTCACCTCTCTTGCTAATTAATTGTGTTGTTTTGGGCGAAGCACTGGACTTTCTGTTATCTCAGTTCTCTGATTTATTAAATGAGAGGGCTGGATAGATTCTGAAATTTTTTTCGGGTCCTCTGATAGTGAATGGGAGAAGTTCAGTTTTAGGAACTGATGCTGTATTACTCTTGGGGTTTGGCTTTCTGAATTTACAGTCCACATTGTTTTTCCTGGAATACCTGCTGCTTATCCTATATGGTTACTCGCTCACTATTTTCCAGAATGATGCCTATTAAAGGATGCAAGCGCTATCTGGTCTTAGACCAGATGTGTACAATGATATAACTTTTCTGTATGTCTCTGTCCTTAAAAGGCCAAGTTGTTTAAAGGAGAAAAAATGTAGGTTAAAGAATTGTATATTTCAGATCTGATAAAGCTCTTAGCAATCATCTAGGGACTTCTAGTCTAAGTCCCTGGATGTGCAGATTAGAATCACAGGGCCAGAAAGGGCAAATCACTTGCCCAAGGCTACATAGCCAGAGCTAAACCCAACTCCACTCGTCTGCTTCTGAGCCACAACCCCAGTACTCAGGCTTATAAGTAGCAAGGCCCTGGTCAATGGAGAGATCTTTGATGATTTTAATTTAATGATAGACCAACACAAGATTATGACTGCAATATTGTGATGTATCAAATTGGAGCGCAAGTGTTTGTTTAGGCTCTAGAAAGAAAGCATAGTAGATGTGGAAGTTCTGGCTTCATTAAGCATAAAACCAAGCAACTCACCTGTAAGAATCTTGGTCTCCTCATGTAAAATGAAGGTGGTGATAGTGAGTTCACTATCTACCTCTTAAGCTTTTCATCCGGGGCTCATGCATATGACATGGCTGACAATGAAATCAAATTATATAAAGATAATACAATTAATATCTTTTGAATATTGTTGATTTGTTTTTGCACTTCAGGTGCATTTTCTCATTTAATTCTGAAACAGTTCCATTGGGCAAGTTTTACAAATGGAGTAACAAGACTTAAAACAACTGAGATTATTCATTTTATGAAGGGGAGTGCTAGCAGTCACACAAATGCGCCAGAGCGTGCCTCTGAATCACTACACTAGAGTCAAACTTTTCCTGAGATTTTAGTGGTTCCACAAGCCAACAACCATTTCTCTGACTCCTATATTTGCTGTTCTAGACAATTCTGGGAAAAACTTTTCTATGGCTGGTGTCGATCTAGACCACCCATTCTGTGGTAGCTTATGAATATAGCATTTTGCTCACAGTGACCCAGAACTAGAGAGTATGGGTGACTGTCATGGGAAAAGATGATTATTAGAACCAACCCCAAACCATCGCATCCTTTACCCATCTCTGGGAAGACTGCTCATTACCTTACTGATCATTTGATCAGTATCCTTCATGAATAGTGACATACTGGGAAGGAGAGACTGAATCATAAGCCTTTTCTATTCTCTCCAAGCAATGGAAAGCACATGTGATCATTTGTTAGGCAAAAGGGAGGAGGCATATTTCTATTCCTGTCTATCTGTATCTATCTGTCTGTCTGTCTGTCTACCTTCTTATCATTATCTATCATTATCTATCTACCTATTATCTATCTACCCACCTCTCTGTTTATATATCATCTATCTATTTGTCTGCTTATCATCTATCTATCATCTACTTATCCATCTATCATCTTGTCCTAAAGCCTTTGAATTGGACTGATGAGGGGCTCATTTCAAAGATTTGATCTTGTGGTTCAGTTGCTCCCTCCTGACCTGCCTGTTTAGCTGTACGTTCATCAAGGAGTCTTTGAAGTGCATGTTTCAGTGAGGTGAGAGGGAGAAGGGAGAGAACTCAGAACTGGTCACTGCTGGATCAACTGTGAGTGCAACCTCAATGAGGGACAGAACATCTCACCCAGGAGGGGGACCTGTTTCTAAGCTCTACCCCTTCACACACATCGTGGAATGCCAGGAGATAGGGTTCAAAGAAAACAGAGTCCTTCAGACAAATATTCCCAAGTTTTAAAGAATATTTGGTCTCATGGTAGAGAATATATCTAAAATATCTGTATATGACAGATAAACTTAGGCGTGTATGAACATGTGTTTATGTGCATACACATAAATGCACTCTTATTTATACCTGTATGTACACCTCTGTACCAGATATAGCAATCACGTTATACATTTAATTGTCTAAAATATTAAACATATTGGTATGCTCTGGTATCTTAGCAGGTAAATTCAGTTGGCATAGTCCACATACATCCCAAGGATCCAGGTTTGAGGCCTGGTGCTGGAGTTAGCAACCAAGATGAACAACTAAATAAAAGTAAAATAAAATGCTTCTTCCTCTCTCTTCAAGCCTGACTTCCTACTTGCCTTCATTCCTAACTGTACCTTTCCCTTTAAAAATTTTTTAAACAAATTAATATTTGTTATTTAAAAATTATAAAAATAGTACATACTTACAAATATAGAATGATAGAAAAAAGTCATCCCTTTACCTCAGAGTAGCCATTGTCAATACTTTGAGGTATGTCTCAGTCTTTTGTTTTTCAATCAAAGGGAAGCATGTACATAATTTAAAAAGTCAAGTTGTTATACAAGACTTACGATAAAAAGCAGCAGATCTCTGCTCCATCAAGTGTCCCAGAGGAAACTGCTTTCAACTCTTAGCTGCCCCTGCTGGTATTTGTTATCATATTTTTAATGATATTTTATGTGTTATTTTTAATTTATCAAATATAGACATTACCTATTGACTTCCTACTAATGTAAAGATTTTGTCTTATAGTCTTTCTATCCTTTCATGTATCCATACACACACACACTCTTTCTCTCTCTCTATCTTTCGCTCTCTCTCTTCCTCTCCCACTAGTATCTTTTATTGAAAATCAGAAGTTATATGTAAGTACTAAAATTCTGATTCCAAATCCATTGTGCGTGGCAGGGTCAGGTAGGGGATTAGGGTTGATTCCTTTTACCACCAAGCAGTTCTCTGACACCTGCTGAGAATTCTAAAGTTCAACTCAATTACTGACACTACCTCCCTGGAGGTGGCATAGCATCAGATCCCACACATTAAGGGCTCAGCTCTCCAAGATTTGCAGCCCCATCCTCTGCTTTAGAAGCCAATCACAAGCCCAGGTTGCTCCCTGTGCTTCTGATTGACTATGAATCAGTGGTTCCCATGCCTTCCTTTCTGGGTTCAATTAATTTGCTAGGACTCAGGACTCAGGAAACTGACAGGACTCAGGAAAACTATATTACAGCTTCATTATAAAAGGATATAACTTAGGAATAGCCAGATGAAAGAGATGCACAGGGCAAGGAGCAGAGAAAGTGTATGGCGTTTGCATGCCTTGTCTGAGTGGCCCCCTTCTCTCTGAATCGCCACATATTCACCACTTGGGGAATGTCAAATCTCCTTCTTTTGGGTTTTTAATGGAGGCTTCTTGACATCGGCATGATTGAGGAAATAGTTGACCATTGGAGAGTCAGTCAACCTGTGTCATTCTACCTTCCCCTGAAGTTGGGGAGGGACTGAATGTTGATTTTCAAGGCAACCAGCCTCCATCTTTGGGTTACCTAAGTGTTTTCCCAAAATTGCTGTATTAACATAACAAAAGTCACCTTTATCAATCCCCCTGATCACTTAGAAAATTCTTAGGGTTTTAGGAACTCTGTGCCAGAAATGGAGATAAAGACTAAATATTTATTTCTTATACATAATTTTAAAAACACAAAAGAAAATGTATGCTTCACTTAGATAAATATTGTTTAATTTTACTTTATATTTTATTTTGAAATTTATTTAATTTTGATTAGTAATAAATCATAATTATTATAAGTTAACATTGTAAGTCAGATTAATGTTCATATTATTTTGACCATGTAGTTAGTGTATAACAATAGGACAAATAGTGTAACGCAATTATGTTTTACTTTCTTGTACAACTTCATAGAATTAACACTTATTTCCAACACTTCAGGTGATTTCCTACCTCTGGAGATATCCCAGGGTATAGTTTCCCTCTGCGGCACTTAGGGCTGGTGGCTCCCTAGGCCTTGCCCTGAGAACACCTTTGACTTTTCTCTGTGTTTGAGCTCCATTTTCCTGAATCTGTTATCATTTTCTTTTTTTGTGCACTGTTTTCTAGAAGCTTCCTGATAAAGGATATATGAGAGAGAAATAGTTTACACTATGTGTCAACTGGGCCTAGTCAGAAGGCAGAATCTGTATTCCCACAGGGAAAAAGTAATGTAAAGAATTAACAAGTAAAAGATAGCTAACTTAAAAGGTATGCGAGGATGCTAAGAATATAGGCACAACAAATACAAAGAGCAGCTGCGGTACCTAGAGGGCAGAGGAGCCCACCGAGAAAGCATGACCAGGTACACCGTGCCTCTGACCTGAGAGTCAGAACTCTTTGGAGAGGTTGTGGTTTGGTGGCAAGTGGCAGAGTTTATGAGGAGCCGTGGGCTGCAGCTGGTGTACAGGATGCAGTCCATTGGGATGCTGAGAAAACTTGCTGAAGGACAAGTGACAGTAGGTCTTAATACATTCCTGGCAGCTCTGTGGTAGGGTTTTCGTAGAATGAAGACAGAGCACACTGGAACCAAGAGAAGTCCCTTCCTTTGCTATACCTAGCGGTGTCCCTCTAGCCGCCTTTATTGACAAAGCTTGACAGAGTGTCCCATGCTGAAAGAAAATGTTTCAGGGTCCTCTCCACTTTCAGAAAGTAGGACTCAGAAGACTGGATTTGGAGCTGAGAGATGATACCTTGGTAACTGGTACATTTTGCTTTTCTGAAAGTATATTACACTGACACTTGAATATTAGTTTAGGTGTGTATAGGACTTTAGGTTGAAAATTGTTTTCTCTCAGAATTTTGAAAGCATCATTTTATTGTCTTCATTTCTAGTGTCGTGCTTGAGAAGTCTAATGTCTTACATTTTTTACATGAACTTTCTCCCTCTCTGAGATATTTTAATGTCTTTTCTTACTCACTGTTTTGATAGTTCTCGATGTGACTCAGCATGGGTCTGTTTTCATCTGTTGTCTCAAATACTCAGTGGATTCCTTCATTATTGAAATGCATGATCTTTTGGTCTGATTATTTCCTCTTTAGTATTACATTTATTTGCTAATTTCTTCCTTCTATTTTCTCAGTTCTCTGGCTTCTGTTGTGTTACTGTTAGACATCTTGACCCAATTCTTTAATTTTCTTGACTTTCCTCTTCCATTTTTCTACTTTCTCAGTTATTTCTTCAAATGTATCTTTTACCACTTCTACTGAATTTTTAACTTTCATGCTATATTTTGTTTTCAGATTCTTGTTTATTCTCTGATCATTCTATTGCATATTTTTTGAGTTTTTATTATTGTCTGTTTTGATACCATTTTCATTTTAGAGACTTTCCTTCACCATGTGGTGTTTTTGGTGTCCAGTCATATTTAGAAGTGAAGTGAGTCAGTTCCAAGCTGATGCTTGATACTTTTTCTATTTATTTTTGTGAGCTGATGGTTTTACTGCAGAATGAAGAGGCTGACCGGGCCATTTTGCTGAAGGCATGCCAATGCCAGTGTATATTGGTCCTGTATATGGTGAAGTTTCTCTAGAGAAGTTTCCACCAATCTTCTACCAGAGGAGGCAGTGGTGTGGGGCTGTGTGCTAGCATTCTTACAGTGATGTGGTGGGCAGGCATTTAATTTATACGTATGTCTCTATTTTGAGAGTCTCTCCGGGAAAAGTTTTTGAGACTATGGGGAGGAATTGTTGCCTAGATACAGAAGATAAAGGGGAAGATTTGGAAGTATAACTGTACCTATTAATGAATTATGTTACCTTTTATGTTAAGTACCAAGACTCTTCCTTTCCTTTCTTAGCTTTGCAGAGTAAATTGACTTGCTTCAGAGAAATTTAAAGAGGAAAATTAGGCATATATGGCCTAATTAACATGGGAGAGATATGTTAGAGGCATCCTTGAAAACTGTCATTCACAGGTACTCCGTGAGTGAAGCTCAAGATTTTCTGGAGAGCTCCTACACACTGTAATTATTTTCTTTCATATCTTAGTGGCTCCAGAATATAAAGTCTGAATCACCATATTTAGTATTTAGTGGGGGTGGCCAGCTTTATCTCTGTGCTAACAACCAACTCTCTGTTTAGGCAGCAAAATATGCAGGCAAGATCATGATCCCTAGACTCTCTGAAGTAATTTTTTCCCTTCTTATGAATTCCATATCAAATTCTTAAAATGTTATAAAGTCTCCCTCTTACAAATTCTGTTTTTGCCTTTATTTTTTGACACAGCCTCTCTCACCTGTGGAATGCAAGTGGAAGTCTGAGTTATTACATGACTCCTCTCTAGCATCTTCCTCCATAGACACCCAGCTCTCTGGGTCTCAGCTAATTCATTCCTGTGCTTAACATTTTCCAAATTTCTTTTTGCATCTCATACCCACTGCTGTCTTCTTCCCTTCTCTTTTTCCCGGGTGAGTTTATTCCTTTATTTTCATAATGTGGGGCATGTAAAGCAATAAATGCATGTGTTCAGTGGTTATGTTTTGCAGATACCCTATGTATTTTTAAAAGGTAAAAATCACCTATGGTTTACACCTGTGAAGAGAAAGCTAGTGAATTTACTAAGTGTTCTTTCTGTGAGTGAATTTTAGTTGACCTTACTGCCCCAGAGTTGGATTTGTAGTTACGTATTGAAGAGAGATGCTGTAACACTGTTAATTGATTCATGCTAATAATAAAATTACAACAGAGATGAGAATTGATTATGAGACTAGGGACTTTCTTAACGGATTAGAAACATAGCTGTTTCACATTAGTAAAATTTTTAAAAAGGGGTGAAGGACATTTGAAAATAAAAATAATCCGATACCCATGAATAAGTCAGAAACTCTATTGTCTAGGAAACAATAGCCACCCTGATTATCCCAATGAGCAGGTCAGTTTCAGGTAGGTTTAGCCTCTGGGTGATCTGAAGTGGAGGTTGTGGTTCACGGGATAGGGCGTTCGACATTTGTTCTCAAATGTTAATTGGTACAAATATTGTCTAGAGAGTTCTATCTCCCTGAGATTTGGATCTAGTAACTGTAGGGTTAGGTCTAACCTTATGACAAGTTTCCCAAGTGATTCTGGTGAAGAAGATTCACAGGTCCTTCTTTCAGAAACATGGATTCGGGATGTTCCAGAAATGCCATCTGTCTCTTCTAATACCACTGTATCTTGATTTTCAGATTTCTGAAAATGTAATTAGGAATTTGTTCTAAATATGCTTCTTTTAGAGTAGAAATCTCTCCTGGAGTAGAGTCTCACTCTGTTCTTGCTATCCATCAAGCCTAAAAGGAAGTTCAGTCCCGTGACTGGGTTGCTGAGGTTCCTCTGCCCACTTTTCTGTGCCACCAGCCTGCAAGTAGCATTTTCACTTTTTAACTTTCAGAATTCTGTGAACTTGATAAGTGCGGTGACTGTGTCTTACTCATCATTAAAATCCAGCATCTAGCATGTTACTTGGCACATAGCAGAGGAGTTAGTAAATATTTATTCACATCTGTCTTATCATACAGTAAGAGCATGGATTTACCAGTTCCCCACTGGAAGTTGGATCTGTGAAAAGGAAACCTGGGAGGCAGGGGGGTTCACTATAAAGGGCACAGAAGTGGGGTACAGGAAAGGATAGGGCAGCTCTGTCTACTTTCTAATTTTGCTTCTAATCTGACCTGTAAAACAGTCAGGGCTGTCTTAATCCGAGGAGGGTGAAAATGCATGCTAGCAGCCAGCTAAACCATTATTAGTGTCAGCTTCAAACTTAGTCTCCTAGTAACTCTCCTGAGACTTTCCAGGTGACACTGCCTTGCAATATGGTGGCCCCCATCCAAGGAAGGTAAGAGCTTATCTCCATTTCACAGACAAGAATGACTGATGCCACAGGATCGAGATCGCTACCTGGTTTAGTGTGTGGCGGTGGTTTTAGGGAACGAGATTCCAAAACTCCATGACTCCTTTTTTTTTTTTTTCAAATTTGATATCTATTGAGTTAACTTTGATTTACAAAGTGATGTAAACCCATATGTGCAGGCTCATGATTCCTCAAATATATGACAGCACACCCTGCCCACCACCAAAGTACCCAAAATCCTTCACCCTTGTCCATGGCCTCCACCACCACCTGCCCCCATCCCCTATTCAACCCTGACTGGGACCCTTCGTTCTGTTGTTAGCGTCCAAGTATTGATTTTTATTTTATCTGTTCTTTTGCTTTGTTCCTTTATATTTTACATATGAGTGTGATCATCTGGCATTTGTCTTTCTCCTTCTGACTTACTTAATTTCATAAAATCCCCTCTAGTTCTATCCATGTTGTCACAAATGACAGAATTCATCTTGTTCGTGTCTGTATAGTATTCCATTGTATACATGTACCACATCTTCTTTATCCATTCATGTAACATTGGGCACTTAGGTAGTTTCCAGTTCTTGACTATTGTAAATAATGCTGCAATAACCATGGAGGTGCAGAGATCTCTCAAATTAGTGGGGTTTGTTTTGGGGTAAGTAATACTGCTGTACATAAAGGTCTCACCAGTTTGCACTCCCACCAACAGTGTAAAAGTGTTCCCTTTTCTCTGCATCCTGGCCAACATCAGTTGTTTCCAGACTTTTGGATTGTAGCCAGTCTCACAGGTGTAAGATGACATCTCATTGGTGCTTTACTTCGCATTTCCCTGATAACAAGTGATGAAGAACATCTACTTCTTTTAAATCAACAATCCTTCGTTAAGAATTTCTTGCTGCTTCTGTATTTCTGTGGAACTTTGATTAGTTAGGTCCTCTTATACAAGTTTTTAATCAGTCGGCCATGAAGGTAGACTTTACTTCCTGAAAATCTAATTTAATTGAGATAACCTCTTTATTCATTTTTCTTCACCTCAAAATAAGTCCTTTCCAAGGTACAGGACCTTGGAACAAAGCAATGGAGTAATGTATTCGAAGATTAAAGATAACACCATTTTGTCTTCACAAATCCTTGCATCTGAGTTACTAGATAATAAGCTTGTTCAGTTTATTACTGTTTGATTAGTTTCTATATTCTCAGTGCCAGGGACATAAAAGTCACTCATTGAATTTTAGTGACTCAGTGGGAACTTTTTATACATCAGGTATATTCTGGGAAGGTGAATACATCATACTTTAGAAGTGAAATACTATTTAATAAAGAATTCAAATTATAATTTCAGCTTTATATTTTCTCTTTCTTTCTGATTTCTTGTTGTGGCAGAGATAATTTGTGCTTCCCTCATTCCTCGAAAAGCCCCCAACCCCCTGCCACTTCTCAACCCCCTGGCTTTAATATAAGACCTCATGAGTAGTTCTATCCTGTGGGATATGAACACAAGAGACAAATGTCACTTCTTGCCTGAGACAGTTGTGAGCTGGTGTGACTTCTTCATGTTCTCTCTCCTGATCTGGAGGAGGGGGAGGGACAGCACAGAGAAGACTGGAATGGCACAGTGGTCCCATGGAAGCAGCTTGGTGCCTTCGGTCCCTGATGCAGGAGAAATAACAAGGAGAACTGCCTTTCTTGCCTCAGATAGGGTACATGAGCAAAAAAATAAATCATTGCCATGTTGTGTTAACCATGGTGATTTCAGGATTTATTTGTTATGGCAAAATCTGTTCTATTACTAGAGATACTTCCACTGATTGGTTTCTTCAAAACTTATTTGAAGGAGAATATGGCATACCTGTTTTCCTCAAGTGTGAGAATATACGGATCCCTTCTCAAAGGAAAGAAAAATCTCTTGAACCATTTTATTTATTTTAGTGAATTATGTATGTGAAATTCAGCAAAATTCCTGTATGTTTATAACTTTTAAGTCATGTTAACATCAAAAAAATTTTAATGTTAGTATTATTTTTAATCATATAGAAAGATTAAGTCAATATAATTTGTGATGATTATGCTATTTGAGGCACAAAATTTGTTGAAATAACCATTTTGTGCATTATCTATAGTACTAGAAAGACACATCAAGTTCAGTTCTCTATTATCTTCGTTTTTCGATTTTGACTTCTGTGATTTTTAATGCCATGGAAGTCTGGTTTCATAAAAATGCTATAGAAAATCACTTTACAGTCTGCAGGCCCTTCTTGGCTGGTTGAGGATAATCAGATCTCTTCCTTAGTCCAAACTCTGCCAGGAAGCTGTCCTCAAATCCCGTTGCAACGAAGTGTCTCCTCCTCACTCTATTAGCTGTCTCATTTATGGGAGTGAAAGATTAATACTGTATTGTTAGTTAAACCTGCATTAAGTGGGTATCTAATCCTACGATTACTGAATGAGGACAGAGAATGTATTTGTTGTGCGTCTGTTGCTATGCTTATTGCTGATCTGCATTTCTCAGTGTCTCACATATCCAGCTCCACCCAAGGGGTCTCCTTGCAGTGGGTTTATGCTAAGTGCCAGACAAGGTGTAGCCCCTCAGTTAGGTATGCCTGGCAGTCTAGTATCTTCTTAGTGAAAACAAAATTTCAGAATTTTCATAGATAATTGTTTGGAACCCTTGAGAATCTTCAAGAACTAAGAGCACTTCTAGCTGATACAATAGTAGTGTTTGGGCTTTTAAAATCAGACGAATCTGTGTTAGTCATATAACCTTGAGCAAATGACTTATCCTGCTTGAGTCCCTGTTTATTTGTTGTAATGTGGACATCACACCACTTCTAATGTAATGCTGGATGATTTAGTGAGATATACATGTTCAGCACATGACATACAGTGTCATTCCCTCAATGGAGGCTATAATCGTTATTCCCCTGGTTAATTAGTTTGGTGGATTTTCTCTTGAGCATAACCGGGTGGGTCGATCTGCTCTCCTTCACTTTGTTTTCACACTCTAATGTCCTTAGGTAGTTTCTGAGGCTTGGAAAAGTAAAAGCTATCCATCTGCAGAGTATTAACCTTAAAAATGATCCTGTTTATCTTTCAGTGGTATAATCTCCTGGCCAGCTGCTTTCATCTTTGGTCGACTGCTTGAACTGGAAATTACGCAAAACTGTAGACTGAAAAATAGAAACAACTTACTTAGAAAAATGAATTATTTAACGTGTGAAGGTATTTTTAGAAAATGCTCTAGGTATCTATTTTCTTCTTAGTGAATATAGAAAGTGTTCTGGGTTTTTTCTCTCTCCGTTTTTGGGGAGGCATTTTGTTTGAGCTGTAGTAATTTATACTTGATTTTGTCACTTTGTCTCGGCATTCTTTGTCTCAGGGAAAGTTCAAAAGTCATCTCTGGTTTCCAGACTCTTGAACTTGGCATCTGTAGTTCTTCCTTTGTGCATTCTGTCTTCCATAGTGCTACTCTCGTGGGAGCTGTAATTTAGAGTTTTTAATATGATGAATCTGGAGAATGGAGGAGAAAGGAAAAACTCATGAGAAGTTCAATGTTATTGTACCATTGGCTCCTTGTTTAGACTCTCAGCAGTTTACCTGTATAAAGGTGGCCACTCCATCAAGAGTATCAGCGTACTACCTGAATTTATTAATTTTACTTCTGGGAATTTCAGTTAATTGAACAGAGATTCCAAAGAGTAAACACTTCAATTTAAAAAAAAAAAAATCATGCTTTTTGAAAATGTTAGAGACTAAAAATTATCCATGCCTCACTGTGTACTAATCTTTTTAGATTACTTTCCTCTGAGTACCTAGCTTAGTTCCCTTGTTTTTCAAAAACTTATTATGTTGATAGATGGGAAGACAGAAAAAGAACCTTGGTTCGTGTAGTTCATGAGAGTTGAACAGACCTGGATGATATCTGTGGGGTGCTGAAGGTTACCTGAAGCCAGAGAGCCCAGGAGAAAAGATTACTAGAAAGGGAATAAAGAGAAGTAGAGATGTCAGAGACAAACTTTTATTAACAGCACATTCTTTTTTAATATTTGCCTTAGGTTCTCTCTGATACGAAGAGTGGGAAACTGGGGGAAAGAGAAAATTCTTTCAGCTTCTCTTCTTCTGGAACATCTTATATCCTGCCATAATCCTTTCTGAGTAGTGACTTTAAGCAAAGCAACATCTTGACTTGCATTCTGTCATCTGTAAAATGGGTTGAAAATTCCCTCTGTACATTTCACAGGAAGGCTCTAAAGATGAAATGTGAAACTTTGAAAAGACAACACATTGTGCAATATGAGGCATCACCACCATTGATTCTGATGGTAGACAGTGGAGACAGAACAATTTAGCTTTCTTACACTAGCAAGGAATTCTGGGACATGCATATTTGGCTGGCATGACTATTCCTGTTCAATCCAGTCCTGCTCTATGAAGTGAAGTCTTTCAGTTATTTATGATTTCCCTTCAAGAAATGATGAAATAGAGCTGAGTCTTTGCTAACATTTTTACCTTTGATTTTTGTTCATTTAGAAAAGGGGTAAATTCTGAGTCCATTTTAATTTTCTCCTGATCATGTGGGTATAAGTTTTAAGCAACTCAAACCTGATATGTAGAGACTTGAAAGCCTTCTGAGGCTAAATCAGGGATTACCTGGGACACACTGTGCCTTACCTGTGCCCGTTGATGGATGCAGGGTATGCCCTGCTCGAGACTGGTGTATAGAGCCCAAGGGACTCTGAGTTCTACTCCTGCCTCTACTATTGCTTGCTGTGTGATCTCAGGGAGACATTTTCTACTTGCCTCTATTTCTTCATCTGTAAAATGGGAATAATGCCTGTACCTTCATCAGACAGTTATTGGTACTAAATAGGATGATTGATGTAAAGACTGTAGCCAAGTGATTCAGAAATTCATGACTCAATGTGAATTGTTATGAGTATCTAAAAATCCTTAACTTCTTGGTTGAGAAAGGCTGTGGTCAAGGAACCTGAGGTTAAAAATTTAGGTCTTATGCAAAATAAATATCTAACTGAAACCAGGATAAAGCCTTATTGATATTAAATACCTTAAGGCAATGGGAGAAGAGAATTTGACAAACAAATATGATCTTTATGATACCCACCCACTACAGAAATGATGACAGATATACAGTAACATGCCAAATCCTTGTGTTGGCAGCTGTGTACCTGACTGACTTTCTGGGATAATTTAGGATGGATTTTCTGCTGTGTGTTGAGATACATGGGAAAGAGTAAAATCCTGTTAAATCTACCTACTCCTCATTTCATGGATTAAACCAAAGAGTAGATGTCAACATCTAAAGTATACAAAGGGAGGAGACTGAAACTGGAAAGCATTTAGGATTTTCAAAATATCTTTATGTTCAGTGAGACTTGAAATATTTTTAACAATCCCATGCTATCTCTGCAGAAGAATACCACTTTTAAACGACTCTGAAAATTATTTGTTAAAATTCAACTAACAAAGGCAGGCACCTTTCTGTTTTTAACATTAATATGGTTAATTTTCATGCATCTGTGCAGTATAATAAAGTCCGTTGTAATCTAATGCACGACCTAATCTCAGAAGAACATGTTTTATCCATTTTGTCCTGGAGCCAGTGTTTTTAATTCAGCGTGAAAGGAAGGTGTTTACTCTATTTTCCCGAGTGTTCCCTCTTTATCAGAATCTCCCTTAAATGTGACTGGATTTCTGCTTTCCTTGTACTTCCTAAGTGTGATCACCACTCCTTCAGTGTAGAGAAAGGATTCCAATGACCCTCTCCTTTCAGATGCTTCCTCACCAGTGATGGGCTGACAGGAGGAAGCAAGGAGATCCATTCTAGCCCGTGGCTTCTCACAGGCTCCTCTTGACTTCTTCCAGGCAAAGTGGATTGTAGTTCCAGAACTTTTCTGAAAAAAAGATTAGTTCTTTCTCTCTTGAGCCTGTTCCGCAGCACAGTGACATGCCAACACTTGCAAAGACTTCTAACCAAGCTTTATACACCCCCAGGAATTCTGAGGCCTGACATTTCTTAAACCATGAAGTATAGGATTTCCTCATCATGGTTACCATACAGAGACCTCTTCTCCATTCCCAATAAAAGGAGATATGGGAATGGATGCTTTGGATTTCTCTCACCCCACTTGGATAGTTAATTGGGCTGCTGGAAGGCTGACAACCATGGAGCTGTATTAAAGGTCACTTCTCAGTGTGGTATGGTGCCTCTGCCGGTGTCCAGAGCAGGCAATCACATGTACTTCCTGTCTCCATGTGGTTATCAGCTTGAAGTCCTCCAGTTTCTCCCTGCTGTGACATCTCTGCCTATTTGGGGGTCATATGTTCAGATGGGGTCTCTAGATGTGATTCGCCTTATGGACATTCCAGGGACTAGATTTGCAGATGGAGATGAAGTTTCTACTTTGCCTCTAAGTCCAAACTCTGCCCCGATCCCTCCCCACCCCCCTACCCACTCCATCCAGCCTTATCAGACTGTCCAGTCTTTGGGGGAAATTGAACCTTTGTTTGGATATTAATAAAACTTGCTTGCCCTTTCACACATGATCCCTGAGCAGATTGGCTCAATAGTTCAGAACACAGGAGGGCTTAAAATAATAAATCCCCCTTACACAATTACTGCTCCTGGAGGAGAGAGCTATGGCCAGCTGATGGAGAATTTTCCAAAGAGCAGGGTGGGCATGCAGGACAGGGAGGGAGAGCCAAGGATGTGGGAGGATGAGCCCTCATCGGAGAGAACCAGCACCCAGCACTTCTGCTTGGTTTGAACCTGTATCCCCTGTGCAGCAACAGGGTAGCATCTGGGCCCTATCCCAACTCTTTCTGTAAGATCTGAATCTGGGGCAGCACTATTTCTGTCTCTTGAGATGCACCAATCTTCAAGCAGGTATAGCCCTCACCCCTCCTTTTCTCTGACAGGAAAACTCTGTGTGAAAAGGCTTTAGTTTTGTTTCAAGAGGATTACCTTGGTGATTCCCATCCTGCCCTCCTAGACTTGAATTGATTGTATGGTTTAGAGTCTGGGAAATATGATTAACTGGAAAAAGAGGGGGAAATCTGGTTTCTGAAGTGACTTCCTTCTGATTTGTGGGGAAGCAGGAAAGATACTTGCTCTTCCTCTGGTAAGTGGAATTTCTCATCTGAAAACCCTGGGTCCACTGTAAGTAGCATGGGACGACCCTCTGGTCACATAGTAATGTAAATGCCTGTAAGAAGAAAGGGGAACAGTGCTAGAACAGTTAGGAGAGGGTTATGAGTCTCCCAAAGCATTTTTCTTAGGGCTCCCTCTTAAGGTTTGCTAGTTACCAAAGGCAAATAGCCAGTGGGGATCCCCACAATTAAAAAGGCACATTGGGAACAGAAATATTGGGACCATTTTATGGACGCCTTCCATCAACTTGGATAGAGAAGAAAATGGTAGCTGAAGATAATGTGTTGAATAGATTCTCTGTAAGTTCTTGATTTTGCAATAAATATTTTTGTTGCAAAAATTTTTGACCTGTAACTAATTGGCCATAAGGCACTTGTGCTGTGAAAAAAAAAAAAAAAAAAAAAAAAGATAAAATCGCACATGAAAAGATCAGAAAGGACAAAGTAAATTTTTCCTGCTAACATTTCTTCCTTCATGAAGTGAGGTATCGCAGGGTGCATATGTGTAACTGAGCTTTGGGTGGTGAAAGCCTTCTGCATTGTCGTTTGACAGATAAGGAACACTGCTGTTATAATATGTGACACAGATAACTGATAGGATTTATCTGAACCACGTTAAAATATCCCACAATTCTGTGCCAAGCACCAAAATTCTGTCTGTACCCTGCTTTCCACGTTCCAGTGGCAATAAATGTTGATCAGGAATCACATAATCATTTCATTTTGGGAGAACAGGAAGAGCTTGCTTCTCTGCCTCTAGCTTCTAATATTGCATTGACAACTTTGGTAAAGGCAGCCTTAAAGAATAAGCTACTGTATCTAAATTAGCTAAAGAATTGATCATCAGTGCTCCTGAAACCTGTTGTGATTTACTAGCAACCTCTCATATTTACCATAGCTTGGTAAACTTTTGATTTTGATGGGGGGAGTAATGACCAGACTTGCCAAAGAATTCGCACAAACTGACATGGTATCATTTCCCTAGTAACTCTGATCACATATTCTATCAAGTTGATATAGGTTGTTATTACTATAATTTAAAGACTGCCCAGTTTACTCACCACAGCATAGACCATTGTGAGGGTTAAGATGTATATAATATAAAAATGGGAGGACTATGTTAGTTGAAACCAAATTGTCAAACCAAAACTTCGACCAGTTATTTTATCTTTTATGGTAAAATTGTCTTATGGCCAATTACTTATGTGGTGAAATGTTTGCGGCAAAGAACTTAGAGTGAAACTACCTAAACTCTGAGAGACACCCGGTGGACCCAGCCTTCCCCAAAGAGAGACACCTGAGCGCTAGGCTAGAGGGACTAGGTGCAGCTGCTGGCGGAGCTCTTGGGCCACCGAGCTTCCTATCAACTCACATGCTGTCTCTCCATTTAAGTGAATGTGGTCCAAGGTCAGTCCTGTGACAGCTGCCTTCTTGAGCAGAAACCCGTGGGAAGTGCAGTAGGATGGGGAGACATGTGGTCCAGCAAGAGAAAACCAAGACCTCCTCTGAGTGCACCTCTGAATGCTGAGGGGGAGGGGAGCTCAGGGGAGACACAGATGTATTTAAATTCTGTCAGGTTATAAGATCTGAAGTCCATGTCCTGGGAGAACAGTGTGAAATGGCTGTTGAGTCCAAACTAGGGCTATTTTTTATTAAATATTAATGCCACACATTTCTGCAGGGTTCATAGAACAGATGTTAGGCCTGACATTGTGGCGGTTTAATTGACTCAGAATATTTCCTGTCATTTTTATCAATGTCTGACTTTCCAATGTCTGTTAAATCTGAAAATATAAAACACAGGAAGGGATAATTAATACTCAGTTTCCATCCGTGGTTACCTGCTGATATTGCCCCCGAGAGAAGTTGTAGCTTTCTCCTGAGTATTTTTCTTGGAGGCAGAGACCGGCTGAGCTGACCTAGTCTCCCTGAAAATTGTTCCACTGGGCCTCTAGCTGGAGACCAGCCCACTTTGTAAGCTCAATTCTTTCTTTCCTGTTGGTTTAAAAAAAAAAAAAGCAATTTCTAAAGAAGCTTTGCTAGGGATTCTGACTTTCCCTTTCTTTCTAAATTTTCCGATACCTCCCCAAGACGTTAGTCTCAAACCCCTCCTAGATTTCAAGCAGCAGCAACACAAAGCTCAAGTCTTTGCTGCAAGACCTTTCAGGCTAGAATCTATGGAAGTGGATAGAACTCATTTGGAACAAATTCACAGTGACGTCAAGTGTGGCTGTGGTGATTTAGCATCAGGAAGTATTTGCTAAGTAGAAAGCTCAGGAAAGAACAATTCTAAAGTGATTTTTGGTCAGGTGCAGCTTATAATGGGCCTATTCATAGAAAAAAAATTCCAAGTTCCCTTCCTCACAAAAATTACATTATTTACATGGAAAAAAATGTTGTCACACATTTGCCCTGTAAGACCAGGTTGCTTTACATTTATGAAATGATTCTGCCTGGCCATGCTGAAGTCTCTGTTATGTTCTCAAGGGAGAGATGCTCATGGGAAGAGAGGGAGAAAGGAGAAGATGTGTTCTTCTCAGCTCTGAACACTAAATCATCGCAGTAATGATTTCAGAGGAAATGAGGCAAAATTGGGTTAAATGAAAACCTGCTGGTGTGGCTTGGGATTTACCCCAGTGAGCTTGGGAAAGGACTAAACACTCTGCTGTCCAGGTCTGCAGAGCTGAGTTTTTGTCCTCTGAGTGGGGGATTTACTCTCTGTCTCAGTGAGACAGGACAGGCCCCTGCTTCCGCTTCCAAAACTCTCTTGTCTTCTCGTCATCAAAGCAAGTTGGCACATGTCATGAGTTGAGAATAAAGTCCCAAGCTGTGAAAATGTGAAGCCCTTTTTGGAGGTAATTTTTTCATGCAAAGAGAAATGCCACTGGTGTGGCAGAGGGGCCAGAACTCACCCTACTGGCTCCTGTGACACGAGAAAAGATGGTGTGGGAATCTGTGATTGAGATGATTGCAGCGTGTTGTAGAATATGCTCAAAGGAAGTAGAACCAGCCCTCTCTTCATGGAATAACTTAAGGAGCATCCCGATTCTGAGAGCTGTTCCTGTCAACATGTTTTTGTCTCTGCAGGTCATACCATTAGGGCCAATCTTTTAACATAAGATCTGACCTCTGAAGAACTCTTGGTAAAATATAAATGTATTTCCTTAGATGCAACATCATTGAGTTGATGAACACACAGAATGGGTTAGCTGACAACTGTCAATTTGGTCTGCCAAGAGTAGGCTCCTGCGGTGATTGGATGCTAAGCTGAATAAGTTTTCATGAGAATAAGGAGGATGGGAAAGTCCTAGGCATAGAGCTTTCTATGGGATCAAGAATTAACTCAAAGTCAAGATCAACATCAGTGGTCACCTAGACGTCCCATGAAAAAAAGCTACCAAAAGGAGGATTGGATGGGTCTTATTCTCTTTTCTAGGACCTGCCTTGGATTTGGTATGCTGTTTCCTACCCAGACTGGTACTACCTCATATAGTGCTTTCTTATGGGACCCCAGGCATCCTATAGTTAACAGAAGTGGAGCTCCAGTCCAGTCCCCAAGGTTGTCTTAAGAGACATGTGTGAGACTGGAGGACTCTGTCGCAACCCCCTGCCTGACCTCTGAGCATCAGGCCCTGCCTTCACTGCTGTATTTCTTGAAGCATACCCAGGAGGCAGAAATACAAGATCTGGGTGGAAAGTTAGGAGATGTTTATAGTTGTGGAACCAAAATACAGGAGGCAGGTGGGTAAAATTTGCCTAGGTTGCCTCCCTGTGTGTAAATCATGACCTTTAGTTCGTTTAGGGGGAAAATCGAGCGTTCCTGAAACAGACCCATTTCCCCCCAGCCCTTTAATGTGCCTTTTCATGGATTTTGCTTTCAAATCTGCATGAATTATTTTTCTTCCATTAAATATTAATGTGCCTTTCTAAGTGGAAAAAGGGGGCAAATTAGGTCTGGTACACATCTTCCCTGCCACTATTTATTGCTGCTGCGGGATTGCAGCAAATGCCAGCTCCCAACACATTATTAAATCAGGCCTGCGCTGAGCCCAGATGCTACCCTGGAGCTGCACAGCAGATACAGGTTCAAACCAAACAGGAGTGGTGGGCACTGGCTCTCTCCGCTGGGGGCTCGTCCTCCCACATCCTTGGCTCTCCTTTCCTGTCCTGCATGCCGACCCTGCTCTTTGGAAAATTCTCCATCAGCTGGTCACAGCTCTCTCCTCCTGGAGCAGTAATTGTGTGAGAGGGATTTATTTTTTTAAGCCCGTTATTTTTTTCCCCAATGACTCTTTCTACTTGATTAGTTCAGGATCAATATGTCTGGTAGGCAGAATGTGACGGGGAGGGTGATTTATCAGTGTCAGGGGTAGCTCTGGGCTTTGTTCCTGTAGCACTCCTCTTCATGGTGACTTCCCTGCCTCTCACCAACACACACATGGCCACACGGGTGCATGCATGCATGCACACACACACGCACACACCTCTGTTCTCTTTAGCTAAACCTTGGACAGTTTTACCATCAAGATGAATCCTGTCTGCTCTCTGAAGCCTTTTCTGTGATCCCTAAATATGTGACCTGCAATGAAGATATGTTATTCCAGATAATTATTGCATGGATTCTGGTTCCCCATAGGCTGTAAGCACTCCAAGGGAGGGAATTATATCTCAGAAGCATGGATGACAGAAAGAGCACAGGGCTGACTGTCAGAATCCCAGAATCCTGAGTGTTGGCCATAAGCAAATTGTTTAACCTCTAGGAACCTGTTTTATCAGCATCATTATCATCACCATTATCATCATTGCCGTCATCATCATCATCATCATCATCATTTCTGCACTCAGACTGCTTCTCAGATGTTAATGTGTAGATGGATTGTCTGGGAGCTGGAGCAGACCTTGGATTCTGTGTTTCTAACAGACTTCCATGTAAAGATGATGATGCTTACCTGCTTTTCACACCGTAAGAAGCAAATTCCCTTTGAATCTTAAATGAGATCATGTTTGTGAAAGTATTTTGTAAGCTAAAAGACCCTTTAAGATTGCTAAACTTTGGATCATTTTATCTCTTATTTTTATCCTAATTTCAAATCCATCATCAGATCTTATCGATGTAACCTGGGGAGGTATCCTGAATGCAGTCATTTATCATCCTCTTTGTCCTATTATATCTAACCTCAGCTAAACCACCATCACATCTCTCACCTAGAGTTTATTGCAGTAGCTTCTAAACTGAACTTCCTGTTTCTGCTCCTTCCCTGGCATCTCTTGGATCCCTGTGATCTTTTGTCCACCTAGCTGCCAGGTAATCCTTTTACAGTTTAGATCAGATCATAAAGCTCTCTGCTCCCAACTCTTCCCTGCTTACAAAAGACCTCATGCACAGAACCCCCTGCTTACTTGCTAACAGCATGATCCTAACCCTCTTGTACTTCTTCCCTTTGCATGAACTTGGTTTATTCTCTGGTTTTATCATGCCCAGTTCTCAACTTCCCTAGCCAACACTCTACTTACTTACCTGGCTTTATTTTATTCTTCATGGTACCTACTACTTCTCAATAGTCTAACAAATATTTGTGTGTTTATCTGAGGTCTGTTTCACTCACTGGAAATAAGCTCCCTGAGGGTAGAGGATGGCTTTGGCTTGTCCTGCTCCATAGCACCAGCATCTGGAGCATTGCTGGCTATGTAGTAGGTCTTTAAGTATTTGCTGAATTAACGAATTATTCTTACTTAATTAAATTGCTTTTTACTCCATGCGACAGAGGAAGTATTTCTTAAGCATTTGTTAGGGTACCCATTGATCGAATTTTTAAATATGAATCACCCTAGATGTCCTTTAGTGGGATAGCGCTTCATTCTTTCCTTGGTCAAGCACAGCAGTGCAGGATTGATCTTCATGATTGAAAAATGTAGACTTTTGGGCAAGAAGTAGAGGCAAATGTCTATGCTCTGAGAGGCAATGAGCGTGGGAGTTGAGATGCGTTTAGAGGTGTATCTTGGCCCCTTATAACTGCTCATTTTCACTTATTTCTTCTTAACCAAAATGATACTGCACCCCTTGACCCCCTTCACATCCCGAAATTGACCAACTAAAGTAAACACAAATCAAACAACAGCAAATCTAAACCCTAAAAGGAACAGGACAAATTGAGAATCTGGGTCTCTGGCAGACTAAAACATGGTGTAAACGGGCACATGCAGGGAGGCCTTCTCACGTTGTGTAATGGAATCTCTTTTTACTTCAGCTCATCTAAAATAGCACATTAATAAACTGAACCAAATGTGGTGCCACAGCTGGTTTTATTGGCCATTAACATTTACAGAGCCATGTGAAGTCATGTTTTCCAATTTTGAGATTAAAAGATGTAGTTAGCCTAATTATCAGCCTCTGAATAGGGCTGCATCAGAACTCAGCCTGCAGAGCTGAACTGTCTTTGTCTTTCATCACATTGCACAGTCACAGTGCAGGTGAATGGAAACCAAATGCACTTATTGACCCCTGATTGGATTTGACCCTAAATCAGGGCAGGTACTGGCAGCTGCCCTCAAGTTCACTTTGTCCCTCTTCTGTCAGGGCATTATTTTCATTTCAAGACAGGATTTGGGGTTGAGTCTTCCTTGTACATATAAGCAAATGACATTCACCTGACTAGTCAGATTCTGATTGCTTTTCTATCCTCTGTTCAGTGAGATCAAGTCACTCATTGTATTATTAAATATGATTAAAATATCTACCTGAATGAGAACTTTGGTGGAAATGAATTGATTTGCCAGAAATAGAGTTTGCCATGCCATGTCTCCTGATTTTTCATTCAAGAAAAATGGTTTAAGGTAAAGGTAGAGAAAGAAGGTGTGACAGAGATGGTAAAGGGACCCAACAAAGCAAGATAACACATCAACATTTTCTCAAGACCCCCTTCAATATGTGGGAGACTGAGGAGGCCATGCCAGAAATATGGACAAGGCCAGTCTCGTGCTTGGTTCTTGGTGAAAGATGTGTGGCATTTGACCCCATCCCAAGGATAGTGCTTCTCTTGGTACAAATTTGTACTTGGGGCCCACCAGAGATGTACTGCAGATGTGGCTCAGGAATTGTGGTGCTAAGACTGACTCCATCAGTGTCACTCCACCCTCTCACCTACCCTTGTCCAGCCCCAGCAGCTCCCATGGGGATTGCTGGCCCAGATAGACTGTAACTACAGTTCCATAGTATAGTTCTTCCTATGATCAAGAAGATAATGTCTGACTCCTGGTAACTTTATTTGTTCTGAGCTGTCTAGGCCCATCCTAGAAATGCTTATGGACTAAAGGGGGAGACTTAGTCTGCCCTGGGATTATTTAATTTTTTTGATTAAATTTCATCAATCTTAGTTAGGACATTTTTATTTTCATTATTAATCAAGAAACAGAGCAGATAGAGGAAAGGGTTGAGATCTGAGTGATGCCTGGTTTGGCAAGCGAGAGATTGGTCAACTCTTCCTAATATGCACAACAAACACAGTTGACCCATCTAATAGACTTATATTCTCTACTTTGACAGGGACAGTGGTTAGTCATGGGTGATTCTGAGTGTAGGAGTGGCCATCATGATTTCTCTGTACTGTAAGGAAGTAGGCAGGAGTTGACTATAGATGAAAGGACTGGAGATGGGAAGAACATGGAAGGAACTCTTGCATTGTTTCAGATCCTGGTTTCAATTACTATTGCTTTTTTTCTAGAAGAGCCCCTGAATTCTGGATCAATGTCTTCCTGACCACTGATCCATGAATTAACATGTTGGTGATGGATTTAATTGTGTCTCTTTCATGCATCCTTCCCCCCAAATATGGTGGAATCTTCATCCTCAGTATCTTAGAATGTGACCTTATTTGGACGTAGGGTCTTTGCTGACATAGTTAAGTTACTATAAGGTTATTAAAGTAGGCCCTAATTATTCTCTATATGGTAAGCACATACAATATGACTGATAGCCTTATAAAAGGAGGAGATTTGGACACAGGGGCAGGCAATTACATAGGAAGAATGTCATGTGAAGATGAAGGCATAGATCAGGAAGATGCTTCTGCAAGTTAAGGAGTGTCAAAGACTGCCAGCAAACCACTTCTAGGAGAGAGGTATGGAAATCCCTCTGAAGGAACAAACACTGCTGGCCCCTTGGTCTCATACTTCATCTTGATATTGAGCCACTGCAACTGTTGTTTAGGCCACTTAGTTTATGGTGCTTTGTTGCAGAAGCCCTGGCAAACTAATACAATGTGTTTCTGTTCTTCAATCTACAGACTGGGTTTGCTTTAACCGCTAGCAATCATTAATTTCCTGATTCCAACTTGGTTCCTTCTCAACCTCCCCAAAGTATCAGTTTTTGTTTGTAAAACTTAGACTCTGCTTCCTACCAGAATATTTCTAGGATGTCTCACTGCCTTTTTCATGGAGCTCTCCACTTAGTCTCTGTTATGTGTGGCGTGGGAAGTGAAAGTGGTAGCCTTTATCCATTTTTATGCTTTCCTTTTGTGCATACTCTATATGGTCACCTAGGGTCATTTGGGGTCTCAATCCCCCACATTTTTAACTTCTTCCTAACATTTGAAGCTAAATTAGAAAGAAAGGCTAGTGATGTGAAGTTCCTTTGGTCGTTTTTCAGATTTATTGGCATATAATTCTAACATTCTTGGTCTTGCTCCAAAGCCATGCTAAATGCATTTACTCCAAGGTGCGGTTCTAAAGTTGAAGATTATATTATAATCCAGTGAAACATAAAGTAATGTGACAACTCTGAACAATAGTAAATTCTCAAATATTTAAACAACACACAAAAATATAAGAGCCCAAAGGGACTATATGATCTATTCAAAAAGGTAGTCTTGTTATGATCAAATTCCCTTGCGGTACTGCAATGTGCACTTTCTCATTAAATTTCTTATTTTGCATGGGCACTGGAATTTTATCGTGATTATAAATTATATTACTTTGATAATTTCTGGCCAGTCTTGTTTTACTAAGTAAAGTCAAAGAGGCATACTTTGCCATCAATCAGTAGACATGCATTGACCTTATACTGGGTCCCACAGCCTCTCTGATGGAAATGTAAACATAGTTTCTGTCCTAAGTGAACCTTTGATGTAGCTGGGAAGATAAGAAATTCAGATGCCAAGTACTTAGGGAACAATTAAATGCTAAATTATGTTGAACTGACTTTGTGCAGTAGGAGTCTAACTTCATGGGGTGGTTGGCAAAGGTTTCCTGGATAACATGGAATTTTAGTTCGTTGCTGAAAAGTTCAAATGATCTTCCTTCCATCTCACCTCAAATTTTCCCTTCCATCTGCCTGTTTGATATTTTGATTACAAATAAGGCTCTAAATAGGGAACACACGAGAGTCCAAGGCAGATGGTAGAAGAGGCTGTCACTTTTGATGCTATGATGAAAACTGCATTCATCTGAAATTTAGATAGACTAGCACTTAGAAATCATAAAAATAGCAGTCCTTATTAATACAGATTGTCTCTTCAGGTTCCAAAGACATACAGTTTTCTAAGAGAGATCTGAAATTTGAATGAGGCCTTTGGGAGTTCCTTTTCCATTTTTCCGGTGGAGGAGATGGGAGACTTATTTCCAGGTTGGAATTTGCACAGATGTGTTTCCAATAAAGCACAAATAGACTTCACATCTCCATTGTTTCCTTCACATTAGTTACGCGGCAATACAGATGAAGTGTGAGCTCACTCCAGGAGCAATAAAGTCATCATTTGCCTCTCCTCTCCTCATGTGGAAAGGGCCTTCATTTTGTTTTCTTCGCAGAAGTGTAGATTTAATTTGAAGTTGGGAAAGAAGAGGAAGGAACAGCAACTTTCCAAAACACGAGACAACAGTTTCCCTTAATAGGAACCACATTTTTCCTCTGAATTATGGTACCTGAGGGTCTCTGTGCACAGGTCGGAGGTGATGAAGGTATGCTTTGGGCGGGCTTGAGGAACTGTGGTTGATATTTGGGGCCATCTGGGCTTACATCTCTGGGGTTTCTTAGGATGCATGGAATCTATCTGACCACAGTGAAATGTGAGAAACCCTTTAGAAAAGTTACTGTGGAAATAAATAGAAATGAATATTTATGTGTCTAGACCAGAGGTCAGAACCCTTTTTAGCTCTGATGGCTGTTAGTTGGGCTAAATAAGGTCTGTGGAGACTATAGGTTTCAATAGTGGGCTGAAGTATAGGTCATGGGGGGGAAGGAATAAGGTAGAGGGCTAGGCGCGGGGGAGGGAATCGAAGATTTTAGGGAGCAAAAGGAGGATAAGAGGAAAAACGTGTCCACAAGAGATTAAGTTCACAGTTGTTAAGTAGTGATAACTTTGCCATTAACTTGGAGTTAGCTTAAGTCATTATCTTTGCCTTGAAGCTGGATTCCCATAGTTTTTCATATGATTTAAAAAGGTAGTGAAGTTTCTTGGGGTTATAGAGTGGATAGTATAAGTTCCTGAGTATTTGCATTTGATAAACACTGAGGAACTCTCCTTCCAGGGAGGAACCTCTTTGACTCATGGGGTCCATTCTGGCAGAGACCAACCAATCAAACTAATAATAGTGTCCCTTCCTCAGCCCATTCCCTTTGCAGCCTCCTTGTTTCTATTTGGGGTTACTTTTTCTGGTTAGAGTTGGTCAGTCTTGCACTAATGGCAAACATAGTGTCTGCTTTTTCAGCAATTCATCATTCAGTGTCTTACCTGGAAATATTTGAAACATGATAGACAATAATCAAAGTAATATTCCCCCAAAAGAGAAGGCAGAAAGAGTGAGGTTATTTGAATTGTATACTCAAGACAATATATTCTCATGTAGATTTTAGTCTCTGTATCATGCTAGGATTTCTCCTGACAAGCAAAAGTTAAGAGATAGGTTGTCCTTGTCATTGTGTGTTTGTTTCAGGTTTTTATTTTGGTAACTCCAGGACTACTTTCTTAACCATTTATTTATGCATCCATTCAGTCATCCATCCATCTATCCACTCATCAGCAGTAAGCACTTGTAGGAAGTCTTCTTGATGCCAGGAACAGGGCTAGGTGCTATGGATAGAGAGAAGAGAAATTATTCCTGCCCTTGGGGAGCTCACAGTCCAGTGGGAGAGAGACAGATGTAAGCATTGATTACAATGGCATGAAGAAGTCTCTAATACAGTTCGGAGCAGGGCACTCAGCTGTCTCGCAAGCTGTCGGGCAGCAAACATGCACCTCTTTTACCTTAGCTTTCTGAAGACCTAGGCGGTATCTAGGTGCCTCAGATCTCAGGGATGCTGGATTAGGTATAGCTTTAAAGTAAGTCTTTTCAAGGTACAATCCTTAATGTTCCAAAGACAGTGAAGAAGGAGATGACAGTGAGATTTATTCCCAGGGTTCATGGAGTTATGAATTTATGTTTTCTTGGTTCTCTTTCCTCCCAAGGGCAGAGATATAATTTGGCAATGCTCCATTCCTGCTCCAGTCTGCCTCAAGTCTGCTGTTTAACTTGATTCTTGAAGGCCTGCCCTTACCCAAAGAGTTGCACTAAAAATTGAAATGGTACATGGATTGGTCAAGGCCCATACTCCTCACTCTATCACCAGTCATCTAATAGCTGCTAAGGCCTGAGCAAGAACTCTGCTGTTTCTCTAACTCCTTCTTTGTCATGATTAATGCTGGGATGATGTGCTCTCCAAAGCCAACCTACAGTCAGGAGAAAGGACAGTGACAATGGGAATACATAAATCCCTGGAAGAATGCTTTTAGGAAGAAAATGGATGTCATTATTTTAGTTTTATTTATTTATTTGTTTGTTTTACTACCAGGAACAAAAATAGGAAAATTAGGGATTGTGTCTCTAGGAGAAAGCTACTTTTATTGATACTGCCAAGAAACATTTTTAATAGTGTTTATATTGAGGAAGAGATCTCCCACCAAAGGAGAAGGGACATTCTAGGTCTGCACATCAACTTGAATGCATGACCTTAGAAAACAGTAAAAATGTCTCAGTGTAGAGAGAGCATTCAGAGTTGATGTTCTCTTGAAATGTAAACTTGAGTTTGTTTGGGTGTTGAGAAGTTGAGATGTTTGGCAGATTTTTTTTTTTTTGGTGAATTATGTGATTGGGCCTTTTGTTGACCCCCAAAAGTAGATTTTAAAAGTCACAGTAGGAAAAATTATTAAGACCAACTAAAAAAGAGGAAGATGGAACTGTTACTTTTGAAGCTATGAGTCTAAATTAAAGACAAAACAAAGTGAAAAACAAAAACCTAGTGATTACAAACAATCATATTAGGAGTTTTAAGGGCCTGGCTTTGAGAAAACAGGATTGGAATTTTCAAGTTTTGGCACTGGCATGTCCAGATCGATGTAGAAATGTCAATCACACTCAGTCCCTCAGATGACTGTGGTGGATGGGATCTAGCAACACCAGTCTTGTCCCTGATTCCATTATGAAAGCCCTGGACCAGTGCCCATGGCAGGCAGGCCATGGCAGCCTTTGTGGGGCTTGATTCCAGGCAGGGCCATAGGAGTCGACAAGTTACACAAACAATAGTGTCAGCATAAAATTTGAGATTTGAAGGAACACACCATAGAAGTATGAGACCTCTTATCCCACTCATGACTGACTCCTCGCCCAAGGTGAGGACCACCTCAGCTAGGACACAGGTTACTTCTGACTGCTCACCTCTCCTGTCTTCTCTCCCTTCAGTCTAGCCTGTGATTAGTCCTGCATAACCTGAGACTTACACTTCTTATGGATAGTTCTTGAGATTTTTTAAATAAAATCTTTAAATTTTACATTAATAATTATAGAAAAAATTCTATGAGAACCCTAACCAACTGAAACGAGAGAAAGCTGGCATGAGAGATACATCTGAGAGCCAAATTCTGTGAGTCTACATTTTAATGAAAGCATATTTTCTTCCAGTGGTATGTGTCAATATGTCTGTAGCAGCAACTTGAGGAATGGGTAAAAAAGCTACATAAAAATGTTCATCTCCTGTCTGACCTACTCCATCCTGAATCTGCATCATCTACATGTTACTTCCTGTGTTAGCTGCACCCAGGACTCTGGACCTTTCCTCCTGCTGTGCTTTCTGCCTGAGAGCCTTTCTTCCACTTCTCCATCTGACACTGAGACCATCTCTGTAAAATGGGTATTAGGTATATCACAGGTGTCTAAGTCACAGACCAATTCAGTGAATATTTGAATAAAAATATAATATTTGTCATGGAAAATCATGAGCTATGAAACCCTAAATAATACTCAGTTAAAAGAATCAAATAATTTGCTTTTAGACTTGGAAGAGAAGTAGCAAATGGGAAAGATGAAGGGAGGGAATTATAGGTGGGAGAAACTATAGAATCAAAGGGTCTTTGATTGAAGGGGAGACTAATTAGATTGAAGAGTTTATTGAAAGAAATGATAGGAAATAATGTTTGAGTCCCTTGAGGAGTTTGGAAATAGGTAATGGGTAACTACTGGAGGTCCTTAAACAAGAAAAAAACAAATAAAGGTGATGAATCAGGAGATGTTACCTTGGATAAGAGGGGAGATGGTGGCAGCTATACTGGCGAAGGCTACAGCGTGCTGCCAAATGGGCCATGCCAGTCATGAGAAAGGCCCAGTGGGCAGGGGTGAGGGACAGGCTATAGGAAGCTGAAAGGAAGAAACTCCAAACTTACAGATGACTATGGAAGTTATGATTCTTGTATTAATTGGCTTGGCATTATAGACATCTAAATGTTTAGAGAAAGTATATTTTATATCTCCATCTATGTCTATGTCTATGTATACTTTACCCTCAACTCTTCTTTTCCATTTTCAACCACCAAGCCCTAATTTGTGAGTGAGACAGATGGTGAATGGTGGAGCATTCTGGAGCTCTGCCTCGGTTCCTCTAAGTACTTGAGGCATAAACCTTTTCTTTGCCTCCTATTAGAAAATGTTAGATGATTTTCTGCTGATTCTAGATTTAAAATGCTGCAAACTTTTCTTTCTGAATTATGTATTTATAGATAGTATGTACTTTTCATACCTACTCTAATACTGCATATTATTAAATAGTTTGATCTTTTTTGTCAGTGAAGGATAGAAAATGGTATCTTAGTTTAATCTCATTTTTATTTCATCAATGAGTGATGTTGAATATTGCTTATATATAAATTAACCATGCTATGTATGTATGTATGTATCTATCTATATCTTAATGCCCTCAGTTATTTTTTTAAAGGAAAGATACAGGCAGGACTGAAGGTAAGTAGACAGGCCAGCAGGAAGGAAGACTGAGAGGAGGAAGAAGAGTTTTATTTGTTTTATTTAGTTGTTTATCTTGGTTGTTTTGCCAAACCCAGGTTGTGAACATGGGTCCTTAGGATTTATGTGTCTTGCTCTGCAGACTGGAGGTGGGACTAAACCCCTAAGCCACCAGGGTGCTCCAGCCTTCTACCTATTTTTATAATGGGTTCTTTTGTCTTTTTTATTTGGGTATAAAATATCTTCCTTTAATAGCAAAATTAGGTTTTTTTTTCATCAAAGCTTGTTTCAAAAGTCAATATTTTCATAGATTTTTAAAGTTTATATATTAATCAGATTGTCAGCTTGCTAGTTTTGGGGGGTGTTTAGAAACTTGAAAAATCCACTTATTCTTAATTCAGTTTTTGTTTTTTTTGAAAATATTTGAACTTAGAGCACTACATTAGAAAAAGTAAGAGTACCAAAAAAAATCCTAAACTTTTCAAATCTGTGTCTTTTCGGCGACTCTGTCTTTAAACCGAACCATAAAGAAGTGAGGTATTTGCGTAGTTTTCAGTCTTTCCTTTGGAATGACTAAGATCATGGCCAGAGTTGACTGGAGGAGGAATATTGAGATATTAACTCTCTGACAGGAGCTGCCAGTTTTGGGTCTCACGATACCGTGTAGGAAACTTGACAGGCCTACCTGAAAGTTATGCCTGAGATGGACTGAAATGTATTTCCCCGAATTCATCTGTCCAAGTTTGGGCTCTCTCTGTCTCCCAATGTGACTATAGTTAGGGACTGAGTCTTTAAAGAGGTAATTAGATAAAATGAGGCCGTATAGGTGGCGGCTAATCTGACTGACATCTTTATGAGAAGAGATGACATCACAGACAAGCACAGAGGAAAGATCACATGAGGACACAGGGAGAAGGTAGCCGTGTGTAAACCCAGGGGAGAGGCCTCTGGAGGAAACCAACCCTGCTGACACTTTCGTCTTGGGCTTCTAACCTTCAGAACTGTGAGTAAGTAAAGTTCTGGTGTTTAAGCCGCCTGGTCTGTGGTACTTTGTGATGGCAGCCCTAGTGCTTTAAAACAGTGCCCTGTGGAAAGTGCCACTACCCTCGCCTTGGAAGTCAGGTCGTTACATAGGAGGCCATGGATTAAAAATAGCTGCTCTGAGCTATGAGGAAGTCACAACCTGTTTATCTCACCACCAGTAACTTATAAATGAAAGGGAGTACCTAATTCCAAGGCACACATTTCAAGGTTTATAATTTCCCCAGTTTTAGGGAATTAAAAAGCCTTAGTATTAATAGTCATAGTTAGGCATTCCTGGGCATAATCCATTTTAATGAGTTTTCCCCATGGGCCCCCTGAGACTTGTGTCCCAGGTCTGGAACATTCTCTTGGATGAGAGATGGGAGGGACATGTCTTGAGAAACAACAGGTAGGCTTGGCGCAAAGAACAGAATGGAGGTTAGAAACAGAGATCTGAATATGGATGGAACTAGAGGGGATTATGCTAAGTGAAATAAGTCAGAAGGACAAACAAATGCTGGATGATCTTACTCCAATGTGGAATATGAAAAAACAAAGCAAAGGAACTGACAAAACAAAAACCAGCATTTGGACACTGACGATAGAACTGAGGTTACCAGTGGGGAAAGGGGTGGGTGGTAAGTGGAGAAGGACTTTTGGCAGTTTGGTTGTGGGGGTGGTACATTGACACAGATTTGACTTATGGTGAACCTGCCCATATGGATTTGTATTATTTTATAAATCATAGTTACTTCATAAATATATGAAAAAAGAAATAAACACCAGTCTTAGTCTTGATTCTGCCACAAATTTCCTGTGTGACCTTAAGCAACTGCATTTACCTGTTTGGAGTTTGAATCTTTATGTGGACCTCATGAGTAATTTTAGACTCAGTTCCATGTAAGCCTAGAGCGCTTCTTGGGAGAGTGTTAGAAGCTCTGCAAACTTTTCATTTTCATTTCCCTTACTGAGTACATTTTAACTTTAAAAACACTTCAATAAAAAATAGCATTCAGACGTGTTTTATTTCACATTTTAATAGAACTAAGAACATCAGTGTATTAAAATGTGCTATTCTGTTAACTTATTTGGAATGAAAATCCAAATAAAATACTGCCATCTGGATGTACATATTTGGTGTGGGGTATTGATATTCTGTTCTAATCTATTTGTCTGTCTGTATTTCTTAAGTTCTGATATGACTGCTGTTTGTCTGCACTGAAATAAAATTGTGCAAGTGCATTCGTGACCACAGTACATTTGCACCTGCTCAGTTTAGTACCAGATCAAACTTATTTGCATTTTCTTTCCTTGTAGTCTAAGTCTTGTATTACACCCACAGATGACTCTCACATCTTGAAAGCATCACATTAGAACTAAAATGAATGCTTCCTTTCTGACTTTATGATTAGAAATGCAAAAATTTATTAGGTGTTACTAACAATTCAACTTCAAAATATATATTTCCTACTACTTTTCTTGCAAGCTTCTGAATGAATTTAGTTGAGCAGAAGCCTGAGCAGTAAGGCAAGTTGCTTTAACACGAAACAGTTCAATTATTATGATCATGTGAAACCATTTACCCAGAGGAATTAGTATTTTTTTTAAGTGTTGTGCAACTAAACCAAAATAAAATAGTAAATTGGATGCCTTGGATAAATATGACTGCGATCATTCTAAATTTTTACATTCATCAAATAAGTCTCAGAATTGTCTTCAATATACTTATATATGCACATGTATATATATTAGACATATACAAATATACATGTATTAGTGTCATAGCAGAATTCATGAGGTAAATATATTCTAGTGAATTTCTGTTTTAACTTGTCTTAAACACTAAGATTTTACATAAAACTTCATTTTTTGTTAAATCCGTCTTATGAAACAAGAAAAGCCAGGTCAGCTGACCTCCAAGATTTCTTACAACCCTGGCACTTTGTAACCTTCCAGGGTGATTGTGAAAAAGGTGCCAGGAGGGGTGATTTGGGACAGTAAAGGGTAACTGATCATCTCTCTCTGCTCAGCTTGGGAGCTTCCCTCCACCTTTAAATAGAGATGACTGAGTGTTTAAGTACACAGGCGCACACACATGCACGCGCACGCACAAACACACTCAAAAAACCACACACACCCCTCTGGGCATAACATCTGGTTGAAATTTCACATGTATAAATAAATAGTCCCGGGTAAATCACATGGTATATAGGATGTTATCAAAAACTGCTACAAAGATTTTTTTAAATATTATTTTTACTGAGCATAGTATAATTACTCTGAACCTTGCCAGAAGTCCATTAAAATCTACGGCATTGCCCTGGACACCTCCTCTTTGAAATACATCTCCTCTGGAGTCAGTATGTGCTAGGATGTGCAGGAGCGAAGCCTGGGGCTGGGGCTGGTGTGGGTGAGTATGCGAGGCATGAGGGCGTGATATAGTCCTTTTGAAGCAAGCACAGGGGCTATGAATAGTTGGAAACAGGGGCCCTGGTGTGTTTCCACCTTTAGACGTTTTCTTCACCAAAGTGTAGCATATTCTGAGGGTCTCTTCATGTGGGGCACTGTGGCCTGGCCGCGACTTCAGTCTTTGCACAGCAAGCAAAGATAGAGCAGAGATTAGCTGAGCTTTCACAGTGTCTGCTCCTGCCTTCTTCCAATGGTTCCTCCCCTTAAGATGAGAAGTAAGGGTTGGATTTAGAATGCTAGAGTCTGGTAGCTCCCAGGGATTGCCCTTGGGACTAAATTCACCCACCTGGATGATGGATTTAAGGACAGGCAGTTTGGCTGGGGGAATAGTTGGGTTGAGGTGATGCTCTCCTGAACTTGACTTTGGTTATTGTATTAGCTAGGAGACTGGAATAAAGATCCCAAACAAATGTGGTTTAAATAAGACAGACTATTTTTTGTTCATCTAATAGCCTGGAAGCAGGAAGTTCAGGGCTGGTATTGTACAAAGTTGTCCAAAGAACTTGTATTCTTGTTTTCCTCCATCTTTAGGGTGTTGCCCTTAATAATCCAAAATGGCTCCCCTACATCCGTGGTCTAGGAGAGCAGATGGAAGAAAGAAACAACCTAAAAGTTGAGTACATTATTTCCACTCACATTTCTTGTCTAGAATTGGTTATATGACTTGCATATCTGCAAAGGACCCTGGAAATGTAATTTTTATTTTGTATCCTGGGCTTATTTTGAAAAATAATGGAAGAATGGATATTGAGGTACAGCTGGATGACTCTACCAGAGTGTTTAATGAACTATGCATCATTATGCTACTGTTGGAGCTCTGCAAGCCTGGTCCCCATCACAGTGGTAGACAGCCAAAACAGGGAGTCACAGGCTCCATAGGGACACCCACTGGTCCTATGGTTGCCATTTTGATACTGCCTTTACCTGTATTCATTTTTTTCTCAGAAATGGACAGATCTGATTTCCACTGATATCTTAAATTCCTTGAGGGTACCAAGTTGAGAAAGACTGATTTAGGTTTTCAGAGGGCCCCAATGGATGATGCATATGCCAGAGGATTTCAAAGCATGTCCCTAGTGCCTCAGGATTCTCTGGAACCTGGGAAGCATGTAGAAGGAATAAAAAAGTAAAGACATTTTAACCTAAACTCTAGATCCCACTGGGCAATCTAGTCACAGTGACTCACACTTTATAAATTTTATTTATTTAAAAATTTGGACAAAAAGATACAGTTTTTACCTTTCTAGACCATCATATGCTCATAATTCAGAAAGTGGAGATTAAATACTCTATGAAATACTCTTTGTGATTGTTGATGACCTTGACCATATTTTTGCAAGTAAACAGTTTAATTTGAAAATAAAAGAAAAATGCCCGTGTTGAAAAATAATGAAGTATCAATGGAATCCTATATAGTTTTGAAGAAACAGTTACCTGGTGAATAAGAAAACTTAATTCAGGGCAATAGGATGAGGATAGCAGGGTGGAAACAGAGTCTGTTTAGTTGGGTGGACAGGGGAGGATGAGTGATAAATGATCCAAATGAAGGGAAGGTTTATGTCATGCAAATCTCTTGAGAAAGAGCACCCCAAGATAACAGAAGGGCAAATAAGTAATTAACACAACTCAGCATAGTCATGGAATTGCAGGGTAATCAGTAAGGCTGGGAGTATAAGCCAGATTTTGTTGACTATTTTGTCTTGTTTTATGATGCAAAGGAGAGAGAAGGTAGCTAATTTTCAAAAGTAAATTTTTGAGTAGTTGAGCAGGATAGATTCTGTGCATAAATGGAAGTATTATTCTCACATAGAAGGAGGACTAGGTCATCTCTGGGTCAGGAGGGAAGGCAGACAGGTTGGGAGTGATCTACTGTTGGTAGATTTTAGTGGAAAAATAAATTCTTTTCTGGGTGGTTTCATTTTGCTAGTAAAACATCAAGTAAGGTCAGTGAGGCAGGAATAAGGAAAGGACAGACCGATGATCCTGTAGGGTGGTGAGAAAGTGAATTTACTAACAAATATACAGTGGATATTGGGTAGTGGTACATGCTTACTTGAAGTCTGCAATCTTAGTTTTAGCTAAGATTGATCAACTTAGGTATGTAATTTCCCCAGCTATTCCTGGATGTCAGGGAGATAAAAGCAGAAAACTGATTTTAATCATGTATTGGGCATTCTCTTTTTGCTTCTGTGAACTCATTCCCCATCCTCCTCACCCAGCTTGGTGCTCTGAGAGGCTACCATTTGTGAAATACTTCAATGTATTGGGTTTGGCAGGTGCAGACAGGAGATAAGAGGGCAAGAGGCAGGTAAATACAAATATTCTCCCTCTCCAGTGGTCCCTGGTAGACCATGGATGTGTCTTTTATAAAGGCCACAGCTCATTGTGGTGACCCTCTCATAGATGTGTTTCTCTGTAGGTCCTTCCTCTTATTCCACTCCTTCCTCTTATTCCTTCAAACCTAGGGCTGTAACTGCTTCCTACTTTAGCCTTGGGGGTGCTTCCCTAACTTTACTGTTTCCCTTTTACCTGTTTAAAATTTTAGAATGGTGCCTTTATTAAATTTTTTTCATTTGCCTTTTCTTTGTTTCATCAGCCTCTTGGTAATTTCTTGACTTATGCAAAAACCTGATTTGGGGTGTGGTCAAGCAGCCCTTAACAGGAAGGAGCATGGCATTTGTGTGTGTCTACAAGGGAGAGATGATGATTAGGGTGCTATAATGAAGGAACTGGAAACTGGGGCCTATTCTCTGAGAGTAGAGTACTTAAAATAGAAAACTTGTGATCAATACTGTTATTAATAACAGTATCTAAGTCATTGGTTCTCAGCCCTGGCTATGTTTCAAAACTCCCTGGGGAGCCTAAAAGAATACTGATGGCTTCTTGACTTCCTGAGATTCTGACTAAAATTGGTCTGGTGTGAACCCTGGGAATCAGAATTTAAGAAAAATTATCTCAGCTAATTCAGATGTGTGACCAGCATTGAGAATCATTAGCCTAGGGTACGAGCACAGGAGTGGCTGGCAGAGGTGGAGAGAAGAAGGTGATTCACAGTAGCCAGAGATCACTGGCTGCCAGGTCAGAGACTTGGCAGAAGCATCTACACAGAAACAATTCAGAAGAGCAACAGGGTTTGAGGTTGGAGAGACTTTGGTGAATCAAGGGCTAAAATAGGAGCTTGGTAGAACTTGGAAGAATGTGGGTGTTTTACTTACTTTGAGTCTCCTCTTAGCACAGGGTCAGTATCCAGGGGTGGGGCTGTCTTTGGTGTCCTCCCCTCTCTTCACCCAGCTCCATTTTTGGTATTCATTTTTTGTTTTGCTTTTAGGGTGACTTTTCCTCACTTCTGGTATTTGGGGAACCACAGATCATAGGGTCTCAGCAGTGTCTTACCCAGACCCAATTTTCTTGAGAACTGATCCCATTCCTTGACCTTTCACAATATTTAACTTTCTTCTTGTAGTCTTAAAAAAAAAAAAAAAAAATCCCTTTCCTCTACCCCAGTCCTTCAGACTCTCTTAGAAGGCTGGTAAATTCCAAAGACTCCTTCTAGCTCAAAGTACCATGTCACAGGCTTGTGTATCAATAGGTGGCTTCCAACAGTGTAACACAGGACAGGGTAGGCAGGCACACAGCACTCAAATAATCTCTGCATTCAAGTTAGTATGTGTAACACTGGCCAGTTTGTAGAGTGAACAGGCCATTTTAGCTAGAAGTTTCATCCTCTCTTTTATTTTCTACATGCATGCCATTGTGGGGCTATTTAAATCAAATTCTTTCCTATAACTGAGCACAAAACCTGCACATTTCTGGTTTTGCTCTTTCCAAAGATAATTTCTGCAGTTTAATGAGATCTGAGAATGAAGTCAGGCATGAGCAGGAGAAAGGTCACAGTGCGCGCTCAAAGGTATATTAACTACTGTTGGCGCCGACATCGGTCTCTTTCCAAGAGGACAAAATTAAGCAGCAAATAGTAAATACATTCAATGGCACTTTATTGCAAGTAGGACCATTTACAATGAAATAAGAATATGAGAATGGTTTCAAAGAGAAAATGGAAGTGCTTGCAAATCGAACACATCTTACCGGTTACAGGGGGAATGTGATTCCAGTCAAGGTTAATGGGGAAACGGTTAATGAAGGGTACAGATTCCAAAGCTGCATGATGCCATATTGCATCTCACAGAGGTAATTAATACTAGAGACTCTGGCTAAATGGACACATTATACACAGCAGACAACTTGAAATTCTGCACATACAGAGAGGCTCCTCTGGATGCTTTATGACTCACCCTAAAATGACAGTGTGACAGTGAGACCATGTGTTCCATCCCTTTTCCTCTTGGAGTCCGTGTGGTTCTTCAGGAAGAACATCAGACAAAGAGGAGGGAGAGGGGGTCACAGCCCAGTGTCAGCTACCTGGAAGGAGGTGGTCTCTGACCTTGATAAGTTACTTGCACCTTCTTGTAAGCTGTTTCCTCATCTGTAAAATGAAGGGGTTGAATTGGATAATATATAGAGAGTTTTTTTCCAGGTTGAATTGTGAGATTCTCTGCACTTAGTTGCCATACCTCCATTATCACTTACCGACTTTATAATTGTGTAAATATGTTTATACCTGGGAAGAGATCACGTCTCTGAATACAGATGTGAATGGACATATCAAACCTGTTTGTGGCTTAGATGTGTTTTTGGGAGTTGATCTTAATCAGGTTTTTTAAATGTCACGACTTTAGAGGTTTGTGTCAAAGTTTTCATTTCAGTCATCAGTGTTCATGCTTTGAAATCCTTCTATTTTTTCCCCCTGAAGGGTACACTCGCAGCAGGGAGTTATCTGTAGAATGACAGTGCCTGGATTTAAGGTGAATTGGAGTAAAAGAGCTCCTTTAACCTGCTGGCCCTAGGATTACCTGTCCCTAGAAGCACCTCCTTTTGTCTGTTGCTCTTGAAGTGGCAGGTGAGGGAAGGAATGGGGATCACGTTACATCCTTTCCATTTAGCTGTCTCCTTTGGCTGTCTGGAGTCTTCCCTTTGCCTGTTTGAGTAGAGGGGCTTAAATGCAGGGCATTTGCACACACTGAACTTTCCTCCCAGTGATCATCTTATTGACAGGCATTGCTTCAGTGGAACAGTCTTCTCTGTGTTTAGGCCTGTTTGCAGGAGGCATCCCGAGGGCAGATTCCATTCTGATCCCCGCCTTAGAACTCCCATCGCTGTTTTAAAAATCCCCAGGTGCACTTTGTCTACTTTTACCGTCTCACCTTTCTAGGACCCCCTCACCTTTCTTCAACCCTCAAAGAAAAGAAAACAAGACAAACCAAAAAACAACCTCTTCTGGGGTGTTTGGCTGTAAATGTTATTCACACTCCTTACAGGGAATTCAAAAACTGCCTTCCCATTGTTCTGAATGGAGTAGCTTGGAAAGACCTGTCAAATTCCAAATTTCAGGAGGGGCAGCACAAGGAAAAACAGCTTTACACACTCAATCTCCAGGTCTCACCTCCCTCCACAGAAAATGGGAAGGGAAATCTCAGAGGGTTGTCGACCAAGCTACGAGCCAGCACTGGGCATTGACAGCTGCAGAAACCCACCTATTTCTTTGTGGTGCAGGAGTGAATGTTTTATCAACCTTTCATTGAACCAGTTCCTCAGGAGAGCAGGGCCAGCTTTTGCTATGTTGCCCGGTCTGCGTAGCTGTCACTGAATCCTGATTGACGGTTCTCTAGTGGATCCTCATTTGGAAGTGTTTTCGTATTCTAAGGACTCTAGAATATTGGTCCTCAATGGGAAGTGCTCATCGGAATCTCCTGGGTGGTGTCTGTTTAAACATACAAAAAGGTGGTATCTCATCCCGCCAACTCTGGTTTAATGGGCAGGAGACTGGGTAATTGTATTTTTAATAAATGATCTTTTTAGGCAACTTGAATGAGCAGCATGAGTACTCAGAAACTCCTGGAGGATGCCACTGCGAGTTGAAAGACTAAGTTACTGCGTTCTGTGGACAAAGAAAGGCTGGAATTGTGAACTAAGCCTATCGTGTCTTTTTCCAGGTGCGGAGGACATGGCTGCTGGGATGCAAGGAGGAAGCTTTAACACCCTCTTTGTGTAATTTTCCTCTATGAGGACAGTGCCCTTTCTCTTTTTTATTGCTGTGTTGCTTGCTTCATTTCAAGGAACAATTGGACCTTCTTGGAGGAGTCTATCATTTAGATACAGCCTCCCCTCAGACTCCGTTGGGAGGGGCACTCCCCAGCTGTCACTGTGGACATGTGGGTGAGTCTGACGTTCCCTGGAAGAATAAGTTGGATTTCATTACATGATACTATAAAATGTGGGGTGACCTCCTCCCATTGTTATGTTGGGTGGATGCTCAGACAGTTCTGATTTTGATTTCCTGGTGATTTCTTCCTCGTGGATTTAGATGTGTGTGTGTGTGTGTGTGTGTGTGTGTGTGTGTTGGGGTGGGAGGGGGGGGGTCCCAAACAGATGCCTCTCCTGACCCCTTGTTACCATTCTCAGTCTCCCTCAAAGCCTGATCTATTCCTTAATGAACCTGCTGCACACTGAGCGGGTGGCCAAGGAAAATCAAGAGGCCATTCTGTCAAAATATTCATGAAGGAAAAGTCTGTTCTCTTTTCGAACTGGTGTTTCACTTCTGTCCCACCTGACCTGGAGGGGCTTCACAGGGTGAGGTGAGAATATTTGAACTCTGGCTACTGTTAAAGTCCTAATTCGGTGACTACTTTGTTTACATTCCTGCTCTGCCTTTGAAGTAGCTCCTTATTGGTGGATTGTGGGCCCTGTGGCTCCCATACATTTCAGAGCTACATTCCCCAGAGTTTGCCCCAGTGATGGAGACCTGCACTTTGTCTTTTAAGCAGATAAAAAGAGAGGTCAGTCAGAAGTAATTCCCCTACTCCTCGTATAAACAATTTAACTGCTGCAGCAACATACTTGCTTGGAATTACTCCCTTAGATTCAATTCCCTTTTCCTGCTCCACTTGTAAAAATGGTTAGTGTCTTCTATAAACTGCAGCTCACCAAGGTGCAGGGCTTGCTGTGCGGTTGTAGAATAAATGTTAATCTAATACAGGTTACTAGGTCAAATGCAATCACAGGCTTGTGGGAAAAGCTTAATACTGTTCTGCTTCTTCTAACACAGTAAACCTGGATATTATATGATAGGTTAAACACCAGTGAACCATGGCAAGAATTTTCTTGAAAGTAGGATTTAGTACAAAGGAAACTACATTGAAATGGTGACCTAGGATTGACTTTGCTCTCCAAGAGAGCATTGTAAGATGCTGCACTGCACTGTGAAAGTGGACTCCTTAAAAATGTGACGTTCTAGAATTCCTTGCTCAGGGAATGGAAATGCCAGTTGGAGCAGCTGTGACACAGCTCAAGGTCTCATATGTTGTTGACTGTGGCTGCAATTCCCCCTTGGGCCCCCCAAATTCACAAGTGCAAGTACACACACACACACGCACATAAAGCTTTCCTTATGAAAGTTAAAGTACCTTGAAGGCCTGTTAGATTTGGGTCCCAACTTGTACATCAAGTAAACATGAGCACATATGGGCCAACTGCCTGAAGTAGAATCTGCTTAGATCTGGGTGGACACCTCACCATTTTATTTGGATGTTAGTGCTGTTAAGTGTTCCCAGCCTGTATTTGTGATCAGATGCCAAAATTGAGATGTACATATGCTAGCAGATGTATAATAAATGCTTAAGTAAATGAACATCAGATTTCAGGGGAGCTGTGAAGTCTGGTATGCAGGATCATGGAGGTTTTGTCCAGCATGGACACAGAGGACTAGACTAACATTAACCTTTCAAAGTCCTGTGGTGTCTTCCAGGAGGGTGCTCGCAAATGCTCCTAAGTATTGATGTCATGGCAATGCCTGTCCTAGTTTCTACTGACACCATACTCCACAAGTAATCCTGGCAAGAAATGGAGCCCTAAGGCACAGCCTTGAACCCATTACTGCTCCAAAAGCAGTAGAGAATGCAACTTTGATTTTTTGACTCTTCAAAGAAGTTAGTGCCATGTTCTAGGAATTTTCTTATGAAAAATATATGTGTGCATTAACTGATGTGATTAAGCTAGATCACTTTGCCTGTTAGCTGAGTTCTAGAGTACAGATGTTTGATAAAAAGTCTCTTTTCGCTTGCGTTTGCCATTAAATGAGTCAATCAGGTGACGCCTTCCTGGATGGTTATGAAACACTAATGAAAATCACCCCAGGTGTGAATAACCCTTAAGAAACTGAATTAAAAAAAAAAAAAGGTACGACTTGGGTGAAGCTTTTGAAGAAATGCATTTTTTAAATTATTACAAAATTCAGATTTTTAGAAAACAAATGCTGAGAATGGGATTTTATTCCAAAATCAGTTGTTGGCAGGAATGGAAGAAACCTTATAGTGTTATTTTTTGGGCTTGCCCTGGTTTGCACAGTCCTCATCTCTGGCCGGCCCATCTTGGTCATCACCCCTGCTGTACTCTGCTGTCTGTGCTGGAGCAGGAGCTGGTCACTTGAACTTGGAAAAGCTGGCTGGAGGGAGGGAGCTGAAATGGACTCTTATTCAGACAATTTCCCTCCAACCAGTATTAGAGCTAGTTCCTTTAACAGAAACAGGGACCCCAAGGGCTTCCATTGATTTGGAAATGTCAAATACATAATACATAGATGACTTAAAATGCCCTGGGCTCCTTTTCTCTCCTTACTGCAGAATGAATTGCCAGGTTTCCCTGTCTCTCTAGGACTCCATTTACTCCCGGTGTTTTTCTTCAAAAAGATGCAAAGGGGAAAATGTGCCTTTCTCCATAGTTTCTTGAGTATTCATTGAGCATAAAGAGTTGGCCAGGGCTGTGCTATTGCATGCTTTCTTTGTGAGTTTGATCCCTAAGTATTATATTACCCAATACATGTACAAGCATTCAAGTTAATGGAGAGCATTCTGATAATGCCTTACTCAGGATGGAAATACCCAAGAATGGGATATCTTCTTAGGAGGTCATTGGCAAAGCTTAGCATGGAGACTGGTCTTTTAAATAGAGGTCTGTTCCGTAAGTGATGTGGCATTAACAGTCAAATGCAGCTCTGCTGCTTCTTAGCTGTGTGATCTGAGGTTATTTAAACACTTTGTGCCTCAAGCTTCTTCAGCTTCAAAATGGGAATATTATTATCTCTCTTTCATTTACACTTTTATGACATCCAAGAAAGCGGGCCCTTGGGTATGTGGGCCTGTTCGCATTAACAGGTCATTACCCTTCTCACTGCCCCCAAGCTTAAATTTCACCAAATTTTCTGACTGGAGGCTTGTGACTCTATCTCTTGTTTAGACTCTTTTTCCTACACTTTGGACTTAGTTTTGTCATTAGATTTTCCCAACAACTCCTAGTACTGCCTTTGGCTTCACTCTAGATCAAGGTCTCCATTGACTGGTCAGCTTGGATTCATCACCACCCAGGACTTTTGGGAATCAGAGGGTGGCTTGCGTGTGAAACATCTAACATAAGTCACCAGGTAATTGTTGATTCTCATTCCCAAGAAACATTGCCAGTTTTCATCTGAGACAAATTGAGAAAATCACTTAGCATCTCTGAGTTTTGGGGAAATAAGAACAATGACAGGTCGGGGGCATGGTCAATGAGATAATGTGGGTTAGGTTGTCTAAGCCCTGTCATCTTACACTGAAAGAAATCGAGGCCCCGCTCAGCCAATTCTAAGGAAGGGATCTGAGAATCAGAGCCAGTGAACATATTTATTGTCAGAACCAGCTGACCCAGTAGACAATATAAGTATAGGAATCACAAAGCTTTTAAAGGTTCAAGAAACTATCCTAATATCTTTTAAATCAGAAAAAAAGATAAACTTATAGATTGAAGAAAATGTTTTCATATATAATATTGATATATGCATTTTATTTCAATGCTTTAAAAATGTAATTTTTAATATTATTTTACTTATGGCAGAAGGGGGCCACAAAGGCAAGTGTCCCTATGTTTTCATAACTCACGTACATATCACCATTTAACAGAAGTTCCTTTCTTCTTTCATGCACCATGAAGCAAGTTCCCTATAGATGAGAAGAACCACTTAAAGCTGATGAGTTTCAGGCATGGGGAACCAACAATCGTCAGCAAAATAGAATGTGTTCCTTTTTCAGTCCAGGGAGCTAGCAGTGGGTAAGGACACTCAGCCTCCAAATGGAGAGCATCTCTTAGCTACTTCCATTTTACTTGATTTCCTGTGACCAGAGAGCGAATATGGAATTGATTTGCCATCAGTTCAAAAGTTCTATGAAATGCAGAGTTAGGCTCGTATTCTAGGACTCATCATACATGATTCAAGGATACAGGGAATACAATGTATTTAGCACCCATTAAATAAGAAGAGAGAAAACCAGACGTTCCCCTATTGAAATGACTTCCCTGAGAGTGGGAATTAAAACAGAGCTCACAATCTGTGTGAATATTCACTTCAACCCTTCAGAATATTGCAAATGAGGTTCAAGCCTCTGCTCTTATGACATGCCCTTTCTGACTCACTTTAAATCCCCTGGAGAAGCAGGTTTCCTCCCAGACAATTGCAGCCCACCTCTAAGAGAAGGATAGCTGTTGTCTGTAAAGTCATTCCAACTAAGGAAGATGGGCTTTAATTTCATCACAACATGATGAAACTGATCAGTTGCTTTGTACAAAATCTTAAAAGGGCTCCATGGACTCTTTAAGCCAAAAAAGAGCTTTTGAAAGCAGTTCAGGAAATTGCCATCATGGAAGCGATTTCCACATGTGTCTCTCAATATTGCAGTCTCCCTCTTTAGGTGCTGATCTTTCCTAAGCTGTAATAAGAAATGAAAGAACAGCTTATTTTCCTCTTAAAAGGAGACACAATTAAAAAAAAAAAGTCCCCAAGAATCCTGTCTGTGGGAATGAATGATATTCAGCTTTCTATCCTTGACTTTCTTGCCAAATCATAGTCTCATTTTGCTATAAGTATTCCATTCCATCTAGGTCAGGAAGAATTATGTGTGTGTAACTGAAGTGAAGTGTGGATTTTCAGCAGAGCATGTGATCCTACGAATGTAGAAAGATGGTATAAATTTGCATCTTCTTAAGAGGAACCCTCTTTATAAACAGTGAAACCGTTTTAATCCAATAAAAGAAAAAGCAAAGTGGTGGAAATGCCACCCAAAGACTTCACACAATCTTTTCTTTTCATTGGAGTAAAGAATAACAAAATCATCTGTCCCGCTGTCAAATATCCTCAGGGCAGATTTCCTAAACTGTAGTGGACACTAAAGGTTAATATCACGCTGGAGACCAGGGGACCAGCTTCTGGTCCACAAAGATGAGTCGTGCCCTTCTTCCTGAAGACTTTGAGAAGTGAGACTTGAAGCTAACTGTGGGACAGATAGGCCTGTGTTCCAGGAGGGTCCATGCTATTCAAGAGGACATAGAACACATTGTCTTCAGGGCATCCAAGCCCCTTTGAAGCTCTGCCATGACATGGAATTGTGGGCTTATCCCAGCAGGGTCACCACTTATTTACTGGAAACCAACGTGTGGCTAATTTCGTGGGATTTCATAAGCTCCTGCTTTGGAATTTATATGAGCTTTAGACTTAATCTTTTCCCTTCTCTAGCTTTGCCATTGGCCTGTGCAATGCACAGTGGAATCAGATTCTTGGAACAAATTTCCTGTTGATTCATGTTCATGCTTTTGTCCTAGTCAGTGTTCATGTGGTAAAGTCACAGGAAGGCCTGTACAAGTGGGCAAACTGCTCTTAGTACTCTTCTGGCAAGTTAGCTGAGGATTCCAGGGCAATTGTTTAAAGAGAGCTTTGCTGTCGAAGTTGGGCCTAAGGATTCGAGTTAATTCAATTCATAAATATTTTTGAGTGAGGCTCTATGACAGGTTATTTAAGAAACAAAAGGAGAAAAAAGGTATACTTCTGTCCCTCAAGGGCTTTCCAATCACGTAAGGAAAACAGAGAGAACACAACACCGTAAGAGGCTCACTGTAATGTTATTCAGACGATGGAGTCATCCAGGGCGGGTGTGGGTGTGATCAGGAAATAGAAGTTGGACTTGAAATTATAAAAAGGGTTCCCCTGGCAGAAGGTGTAGAAAGTGAGGGTACTGGGGGGAAAAGAGCAGTAATAAGAAAACAGGGAAGAGTGAGCCACTGCTGTGAGTGTGTGTGTGTATGTGTGTGTGTGTGTGTGTGCGTGCGCTCACAGCTCATATGTAGGGGAAGTGCAGGGCAGTATGGGCTTTGTATTCTAGATGCTGCTAGAGACAGAAAGACAAACCAGGCTCCGGAGCCTCCCAATCCAAAGATCTAGCATGGAAGACAGTCATGTACATAAATAACTTTAATATGAAGCGGACTGTGGAAGATGCCAGGAGAGAGTCATATGATGTATTCTGAGTGCATCGCAGAAAGAGATTTAGGAAGGAAGAGTTTAATAGGACTTAGTGTGATTAGATCCAGGGAGTAAGATTCTTAGAAAAGTCAAAGATGACTTCTGCATATCAAAGACATTACCTTTAAATGATGAAATCAGATACAACACATTTTGTTCCTTGTTCTGATAAAAAAATTTTAAGATTTTTTCTCTAATTCAAGCAACTACCTAGCATAATTTTATATATATTTTGGTGTCTTGTTTTACTTGATGTCCTCATAAATGCCTGTAAAAAATGAAATCAACTGAAAAGGATAGCAATTCACTTTGGTACTGGTCTTCAACCCTTTCTGTAAATAGATACCTCCTAAAATAAATGCTGAGTAACATATATGGAAGATAAATACATTTGCCAGTAAGAGAAGTGAGTGAGGAGGGAGTAGAAGTGGTAAATTCAAATCCAGAGTAGTTTTTCATGTAAAGTCCTTATCTGCCATTTGTAGTTGGAATATCTGAAGAGAGATGGCTTGGTGGACTGTGAATGTGGAAGGAAATCAACTGAATGTCGGTTAGGATGAGTCACAGCTCTAGAATATGGGTCACAGCTCTAGAATACAGGAGACTAGAACATGTGTACAATAAGCATACTACCTTAGGAAAGGTAGGGGAAAGCTGAGTGGAGATAAATGGCTAAGGACTGTCATTTACTGAGCATTACTAGGTTGTCAGCATGATTCTAAGCACATTGTAACTACTAACTCAGTTCATTACAACCTTATGAAGTAGGTCTTATTATTGTATTTATTTTACAGATAAACTGATGTCTTCAGATTAAATAACTTGCCACGATATAGACAATTTATAAGTAGGTAGTACCCGGAGTCTTTTCACTTGAAATCTTTGCCATAATAAATCTCAGTAAGAGAAGACAAAAGGAGAGCGGTATTTGACCTTAATGTGCTCCTATGTAAAATAACATATTGTTTTGATCTGAAGGAAAAAATTGGATATAAAAATCATAAAACTAGAATTTTAAAGCATGATTATCTATTCTCATTCATAATAATTTCTCATTTTTAGATGAGGAAACAGGCTGGGAATGAATTAAAACTGTTGTCTATTTGCTGGACGTTAACAGGGCACACAGGATGTTGCTAGCCAGTTTGGTGACCTAACCGCACTGAGGGAGGGATCAAGAAGCTACTGTCAACGATCTTAACACAGGGCTCTAACAGCACGAAGGAGAAGATCTGCTTGACTTTCTACAGAAGCAAAACGGAAGATCTACTTGACTTTTAGCGTTTGACCCAACTTTCACATTAAGCATTCATTATTCTCCTAATGTGTTTCTCTGCTTAATGCTGATGATGAGTAGACCATGAATAACCCCTTTCTTCCTTCTCAAACTTACTTCTAATAAATCCTCAATGTACAATGTAGAATCTGTGTTGTCTCGCACTTGCTTTTCAGATCAAGTCCAATACGTTTTACGTTCATTGGATGGTTAGCTGAAGTCCTGACAAGGTCTGCCTGAAAGCTCCAGGCAGGTTTGCACAGTGATAAGAGGTCAGACAGATAACCTTGAGCTGCCTTCCATTTCACCTCCAGAATGACTGGTAAGTTGTGTAACCTTGGCCAACATTCTTTACCTCCAGATGTCTCCATTTTGTCATGTGTGAAATGAGTGAAATAATAATCCCTGTGTCATGGGATTTTCGGGCAGATTAAATGAACCAATGCAGATAAAGGGCTTAGTAGTTGCCTGGCTCATAATGAAAACTCAATATATCTTAGCCAATTATAACAAACAAAACAAATTCATTACAAAAGTTGTATAAGCTTATCATTATCAAAAATATAAATTGCAGTAATGTATAAATGCTCATATATAAAAAATGAGTCGAGAGTTACCTAAGTTTTCAGTGCAAACAGCAAACTTCCTTTTCCAAATTGCCTTTCTATAAACACATTATAGGCCCATTTCTTCACACGTGGTTTGAGGCATTTTTTTATTTGGCCAAAAATCCTATCAAAATGGTAAAGCTGACTTTTATATAAGCACTTATTTTATGTGGCAAAAGAATGGGATATGAAAGTGTCACCCTCACGGGTCATCGAAGTGCCGGGATGGTGGGTGCCCACAAGGCATTCTAGGGAAGGCTATCAAGTGCACTGACTGGGTGGACTTGCTCATGAGCCACAGCAGCTAATAATGATCAAACACAACCAAACAACCAAACAAAAACAACAGCTAACATCTATAGAATATTTTATGAGGTGGCTTGTGTACCCTGGCTCATTTGTTTCTCACATCATTCCTGCAACGTGGGAAGCATTATTTTCAGCTCCACTTTATAAGAGACAACTGAGGCAAGAGCTGGTAGGTGCCACATCCTGGGTCTCATAGGAAGTCAATGCCCTAGCCACGGTTTAAATTCATATCTTAATTTGGAATCCCAGGTCCAATCCACCATTTCGGGCTGCTTTGGCCTACCCTCAACAAGTGCAACAAAAAAGTTTCCCTTTTCATCGCCAGCAGCCCTGCATCCAAAAGTTAGTGTGATAGAGGACAGAACCTAGCAAAGGATTTCTAAGTAAAAGCTGTCTTTCAGGTATATCCCACCTGGAGTTTTTTCTTTTTATTATCTAAAATTTGGGTGATCCTTAAAATCAATGTCTTCGTAGTTGAGGAAGGTTTTGGCTGAAAAAATGTTTGCCATATCAGTTAGTGCTAAAATAGCAGCATTCATGCAGCAAGCAGATAAAAATCTAAAGTCATTGAATCACAGTAGTGAATTCAATAGAAGGAAAATAGTGAACTTTGATGAATTTTAAGTGAAATGAGAGTCATTGCTATTAGGTTCAAAAGAAATTTGAGTGAATCTGAATTCAGGATGAAGAACTGCCCAACACAAGAAGACAGGTCTTCTTGAGACCTAGGACCATCTCCAAGAAAAGAATCTCACAGAACGTCTGATGAGGAGAGACAGGTAGCTCACATCTGACTTAGACTCTGGTTCTACCCACATAGAATTGTGTTTTTTGTGTGAATTAAGTATTCAGTAGTGTATACTGCATTCATGGGATGAGGTCAGTTCTTCCCAACACTGCCTTTTGTTCCTATGATCAAAAACTGGGTTGTGAGAACTCCCTAGGTGTTGTTATGGGGAAGTCAGTGATCTGGGTGAACTCCAGACCCTTTGCCTCACCATCTTGGTCCTTGGAGTAGGCAGACAGAACTCCTGATACATCTGTGCCTGATTCTACTTGGATGTATCACTCCTTACCAACAAGAAGGCAATTATCTTCCGGGAGACTTTATTTGAAGATTGTTACTACATTTCTTCTGGAGACCTTGTTTCCTTTTGTTAGTCTTGCCCAACACATGGTAGTTGACAGGTCTGTGCTTTCCCCCTTAGCAGCTTCTAAACTCTGAGTTTGAACTTCTAAGCTCTCATTTAAAATCCAGTTTCATGTTCCGAATAGGCAAACAGGAGTTTCAATGGGCAATGTAAATTGGAACGATATTGCCTTTCTGGAAAACGTGACATTTTGTTTCGTTGGTTTCAGGCACACCCCTCACAAAACCACATTCTTTTCTCTTCAGCTTATGAGAGAATAAAGTCCTATCAGGAATCATGAAACCACCTGAATCATTCTTTTTATATTTTCAGAAATAGTTTTGGGACTACTGAAAGATGTTGATGTTATCTTTTTAATATTCTGAGAAATAATCCTATTAAACAAAAAACAAGGGGAACTGTTATGCCCACAAGGCGGAATTACCCAAAGCCGACTGGCAGGGGTCGAGTTACTTTACAAAACCCTCGCTGTGCGCCGCTTCTATCGCTCCATCAAGGGCTTGGTGAATGAGCAATAATTTGTGGATTCTGCTCATCTCTCTTTGCGAACTTTGTTCTGTGGAATTAGATACAACTTTGACAAATTAGAAAAGGCTCCCCCCAGCTCCCTGTCCCAGGGCAGCACAGTCACTGATTGTGTGCCGGCCTTCTGAAGTCCAGCGTGTCAGGCCGTCCGCAGCAGCCGGGCCACCAGAGTATGCTTTTTAATAAGTAGGTCTGTCAGCACCCGGTTGGTCAGATCTTCCGACCTCTCCTTAATCTTCAGGACGCACTGACTTTCTTCTCTGTTTCGCTTGATGGCAAAAGGCCCCTTTTGGGGGAAAGAAATGTCTTCTTTGTTTACAGCAGATAGGCAACAAAATTAACCTTTGAGATTAACTATAAATGAGAGAGGATCATGTTTTACCTTTCCCTAGGACACTGGGCAAGGATTAACACATGCACAGGGGTGTGAGCACGTGCACAAATGTGTATATGCGTGTGCACAGCCCTCCCTGCCCACCCCCATCATAACCCCAGATAGCTTTCTGCTCTTGTGCTCACTTTACTTGTGTATGGGTTTGTTTCTGGGTGGATGGAGCTAGTGAATGATAGTTCATTGTTTTTCTAGTCTTTGATTCTAGCTCAACTCCTAAAAAAAGAAGAGGGACATGCAGCATCAATATTTTTTAAATGGTGTCCATACACTCAAGACTAAAGACTTGTCTTTGGTTAAAGACACAGGATCAACCTTTCCTAGTGGAATCCTTCGGTCCAGTCGAAATAAACAGCATGTTGGTGTTGAAGAAGAGCCTCACATCTTATCGCAAAGAGCTCGTCTAGGAGAAAATGTCTTTTTGTTGGTTTACCTAGCAATGTATTCATGTTTAGTAATGTCAGATAGGGGAACAGTGGTCTCCCAAGAGGCAGGGACTTAAAAAACTGGTAAATAACTTTCTCCTGTGGTTGGTTGATTGGTTGACTTGTCACAAACGCAAGTTAATAAGACCAAGGAGAAGACTTTATGTTCATTTCTAAATGATTATGTCCAAGCTGCAGTTCAGTTCTTCAATTACTTAGCTTTTTGTTAAGGTAAAGTCGATATAAAAAGCAATGAAAACAACAGTTACAAGACAAAATTTGTGCTGGGGACAGAATGGAAGCCAATGGTCTCAAGCTAGATGTTATTCTTGGTCTCAGGAAACTTCTGAAAGATGGGACAAGCGAGGTCAAGACTGGATTATTTCTAACCTGTGGAGAGACTAGAATTGGACTTCAGACATCATTGTAAGCTTCTGAGAGCAGAGGGGCCACCCATCCTGCTCTGTGCCCTCCAGTTTTGTGAGGTCTTCTCTTCACCTTCTAAATCTAGCTCAGTAATGACAAGGCATCCACTACCACCAGGGGGACCAAATTCATGCACCTCACTTAAGGCTCTCATCTCCATTTCTTGAAGTTGCTGTGATGAGTTTGGGACTTTGTAGGGTGGTGACTCATTATAGCCATGGTCACTTCTTGAAGATAATGATTCTATGAGATGCATATTCTGGTTCCAGTTTCTTCATATGTGGTTGGATTCTACACAATTTAGCCACTTTTATAATTTTGTTTTCTTTTTTTAAACAGGATTGTTTTCTGCTGGTTTCAGTTCTAGTCTCTTGCTCCCTTTTTGAATAAACAGAACCAAATAAATTTACATGTCATCATAGACATATTTTTCACTCAACAGTGGCAATGACCATGACTAGTGAAGAGAAGAGAAAAGGGACTTTGTTTTAGGTGCAAGGTTAGGGTTACGCAAAGTAGAGAAATAACCAGGTCAGTGCCTAGGAGCCCAGGATACAGTGATCAGCGTTTCCGGGGAATGAAAGAGCACGTGTGTTGGGATCCCGAATTTCCCCATTATCGTCATCTTGGGTCAGGTACTTAACATGTGCTGCGTTGGTTTTGGCTGAGAAAAGTGCTTGGAGGAAGGAGTTTTTTAAGTTCACTTGAAAGTAATAAAGATCTTTATTTACAAATAAGGCACTTTCTATGGAGTGCCTTTGTGTGGACATTGCAAACCCTAGCAAAATGATAGGTTCTTTGTTTGCCTTGGTGGGAAGAGCACTAGTTATTCTGTAAAAGCCTCGTTTATAGCCAGATACTTTACTCCTTGGATATGTGACACTGCTCAAGTCATTTAACCTCTCCATTCCTTAATATTCTTACTTCCAAAATGGAGTTAATGATCCCAGTTCTTATGCTGTTGAAGGGTTGCTCTAAAGATCACTGAGGGCTAGGAGGTGAAGAGCTCCATTTTATTCACCGGCTGCTTGTCTTCATTCTTCCAAATGCCATCAAGTGTTACCTCCTCAGGGAAGTTTTCCTTGACCACTGGGAGGCTGAGTGGCCTCCTGACTACCTAGATGAAAACACTTTCCACACTTCATATAATACTCTCTTTGAGAGAAGGAGCAAGGATTCTCATCTTGCATCTAACTAAATTAGATCCTAGCCCAGCAGCTGGTTCAGAGTAGGCACTCAGTAAAAGCAGTCCCATGCTGACCAAATGGAGCTCTGTCATTAAAAGAGGGTACACAAAAGAATTCTTGGTTTGCTAATGTCTCTATATCAGCTCCTCATGGCAATGCATATTGAAACACATTTCAAAAATTTAAATCAATTTTCATACATTGAAAAAATAAAGTTCCTTAAAAGTCCATGAAGCCTGGAGGAAATTAAAAATAAAGACTTTTACTGAAAAAAAAAAAAAAAATCTTGGAGGGCCATTTTTACTCTCCCTATTTTCTCGTGAACTAATGGAACTGGTGTCAGAGTAATGAGTGAATACTGAAGTTGAAGTGAAAGCTTTGTGAAAGCCCTGGATTATTTAATCACACCAGTTGTGCCCAGTGTTTCTGCGTGACCTGCAAAACAATGCATCTTTTTATCTGTATAAGGTGGAGTTAAAACAAGAAAAGGAAAAAGCAGTTCTCGTTGTGTCAGCCAAGCAAGCAAAAGTCTAATAGAAGATATATTTTGAATTTTCTGGAAGTGAGGATGAGTCTTTAAAATGAATTTCTCTCAACACACATGACCACTTTGATAACACTCATCTGAGGAAAAGATGGCATAGTTTTTCTCCTCTCATCTGTTCCTATCTTCCTTCTCCTCACATCCGGCATTTTATAATACAATTTCCAACATATACGGGTTGTTCAACAGTCACTAGCAATACTTGATTAATTATGTGTGCCAGACTTTCAGTATATAATTAAGCTAAAAGAAACTGCATTAAAGTCATCTGAATAATTTGACTTCAAGCCACAAAACAAGAAAACCGAGTGAAAGCAGAATCTCTGACCTCATTCCCTTTCACATATTGTAGGAGACAAAAATGTAATCAGAGTTATAAATCACACAACTGCCACAATATGATGATGCAGAAAGGAAGTTGTCCTGACCTTTGATTTGGAGGAGTTTCAAAGGTAGAAATTAAAGTGAACACTTTGTTCTAGTAGAAACAAAATTCTTCAGCTAGAAAATATAATGAGCAATAATACCCTTTCCTTACTTCAGTGGGCAATGCCTGGCTTTGTTATTATTAATTCAAAAGTTATTGGATTGCATTTTTGTCTCTATGATTTAGATATGGCCCATTTCCATGGTCTCAATACTATTTCATGTCTACATGCTTGTATTATCTCTAAACCAAGCTTAATAAGAATAAAATACATTCCATGGCTATAAAAATTAAATTAAATGCCTTCTTAATAACCTTCCCCTCCCTGAAAAATCTCAAAGTGATATTTATTCCTTGTAGATAAATTTGGATCATGAAAGAAATGCATTAAAAAAAAAGAAAATCCATCCATAATTCTACTACCTTGAGAATCTTGAAGTCACCACAGTTAATACTTGTTTCCTTCCAATTTGTAGTGTGTGTGAGCGTGTGGAGTTTGCCTGGTGTACACCAGACACTTATGGTACCTACTGGTTTCATGTCCAGTATTTCACAGGCCTTTTTCCATTTTCTAAAATATTGTGCAATAGCAAGATTTTCATTGGTCTCCTAGAATCCTGTCATATAGATAAATCATACGTTCTTGATGGTTATTGTTTTTAGTGTTAAATTGTTTCAACACTGTGGGGGCTTTGGGGTCGCTCAAAGAACCCACGGCAGAGTTAGTCAAGTGAGTAAGCAGAGGTTTAATCAGAGGGTAAAGGGATGAAGCTGACCAAGGGAGGTCCAGACTCCGTGGGTTCAGGGTCCCTCCACATACCAGACAGGTGCAGGGAGTAAGCAAGTTGGGGGTCCATTAGTGGGGAGCAGAGAGAGAGAGGGAGCCAGCCAAGGGAGGTGAGATCCCCATTAGTGGGGATCAGAGGGAGAAAGAGGATGGAGCCAGCCAGGAGGCTAAGACCTTGCCAGCGGCCTGAGTTTTTAAGGGAAAATCCCACATGGTGAGGAAGGGGGATGGAGAGAGGAGTCTGCAGACCAGGTTTCAGTTCCTGATCGGCCAAGGTGACTTTGTCCTTTGAAGTCATTGGTGGTTTTCTTCCCCTGATGTCATTCTTTTGTTTCTTAGTAAGGGTCTGTGCTGGGCTATACTACATGTCCCACATGTCGAACTCGTCCATCAGCTTTCCTTATCGATCCAGATGCATCCACGACTGGGTGCTGGAGCCAGAGGCAGTTCACTGTCCTGATAGTTAAACTTTAATCCCTGGTCTAAGGCTTGCTCCTGCAAGGGTTCTGACAGACACGCTCTAATTATTATTTAAAAAAATCAATGGACAACGAGTGGGAAGCACGATGCCCAACTCTCTACACACGGACCAGAGCTTTGCTTCGTTTTCAGTGCTTGGAGGAGCTCCTTCAATAGAAGGTCTGAGCGGCTTCCTCCCTCCTGTTACATCATACTCAAGTTTATCCAGAAAGACCTCACGGCTGAATTTCATGCACCCTCAGCAGCAGTGGGTGAGCCACATGGTGCCCCTGGATGAGGGTGTTCTTAGGAGTATTTCTGTAGAAACCTGGGGGAAGAGGAGTGGATATAGAATCATAAAATGCAGGAATCTCAAATTCTCTGTGTTTTCCTCTATGCGTAAGCAGCAACAGCAGAGGGAAAGAATTGTGAAAAATCTGAATTTATAGTGTCTTTTCCACTAGAACCTATCTGTGAGGTATTTAGAGTGTGTATTCAATTAACGCCGCCCCTCCCCCACCGCCATCGGCATCCCAGTAAGAGGATGCTGTGCAGAGATGTGACTAGCCAACGTAGAAATAAAAAGAACCAAAGCACAGAGGTGACCATGGAGTCACCCAGCAGATGGATATCTTCACTGATCACAGATTTTATTCAAACTGCTCCCCTTCTTCTGAGATCTGCTCTCCCATCCAGTCTCACCCAAAGCTAGGACTCTGGCACCTACCAATTATGCTTGCACTCTTGCCCTGCCTGATTAAACTGCTGCCTCAGCAATGTTGACTACAGATGTTCCTAGTGATAGTCAGTTGCTCTCTTGTGTAAGTTGATATTCCCCTAGTTGCAAGGAATAGAACATTTGACTCACCCCACCTTAAGCATAGGGGTTTTGTTGACTTGTTTATCCAAACTGTTCAAAGAGAGATTTGGGTTACAGGGGTGATTTGATCTAGGACTCATGCCATCATGGGGTTCCAAGTCTCGACTTCCCTTGAGAAAAAAGTTTATTCAACCCTCAAATTAGCTCCCTTTTGGGGAGTAAAATGGCTACAACAGTCCCAGGTCCTACTTCTCATTCAGCTACTCATTCCTTGGGGAACAGCGGGAGAGAGGAAGGGTGAGTTTGTGTTCCAGTTCTCTAGACAAGTCTTCTCTGGGTTCACTTGAATTGGATCTATTTAGGTCTTATTCCATTCCCTGAACCAAGCACGGGACAGAATAATCGACCTGCAGGTTGATTGCAGCCAATCTGAGTCCCTCTGGAAATAGAGGTAAAGCTGCATCTCTGGTGCACTGCGCTGCTAAGGAATTGGATATCGCAGTAAGGTGGAAATACATCTTACAGAGGAAAAACAGCAAATACACATTAATATTTCCCATATGGTCAGGACCTTAGTTTATAAAGTTAGTGGTAATGGAGGAGAATTATGCCAAATGGAAGGAAGGACAATGAGAGAAAAGAAAGCAGGTGAGAGAAAGAGGCAGAGACAGAGGTGTGAAGAGAATGCTACTGGATTTCTAACCATTGTTTCTAGTCCTTTCCAGAAGTTCATGACTCTGTTCCTTGAGAAATTCCCCTATCTTTGTAATAAATCCCCTTTTTGTTTAAGTTGTTTGAGTTGTTACCTGCAACTGTTTGTACCAATAATGGTTTCCGAAACATACCTGATACCATCAAGATTTTCCTGCCTTCCTTGTCTCAGATAGGGGCCTTGCATTTAATAGTTCTGTTCCCACTTTTAATGGTGATTTTATAAGGTGTCTTGCATTAAATGTGGCAGGCAGAAACAGGGAGCAATAAGAATTGACCATGAACCCTAGACAGGCTGACAATAGTTTATCAGGTCCTTTTGATACGGGAATAGGGAATACATTCGACTCCATTGACTTTGCAGATGTTTATCAATTCTCTCAGTAGAAATTTTGCAAAAACTTCAAAGGAGCCTTTCTTTACCTCTCCCTTCACCTTGGATGCGATGTTCAGTGAAATATGTTGACTATTTTTTTTTCTTCACCAAACCCATAAAAGTGTCCTGGTTGACATGCAGTGTTGTGACAAACCCTAGTAGATTGTGTCAATCATGTTACTTTATGTTACATTAAGTGACATATTGTAATGTGATTGATACAACATGGGATCACATCATGATGCAAAATATCATCTGGAAAATATAGAAAAACAACAGAGGACTCAAAGCCACTTTTACTTTCTAATTCTTTGCATAGGATGGAGCAAAAGGTTTCCTGCCTTCAGGATAGTTCCCTCTGAAAGGGCTCTGGTTTTTGGTTATTTTTTGGGGGGTGGGGGTGACTGCTCTTTTTCTTTGTAAATATTAGTTGATTTAGAAAACATTTGCATTCTTTGGGGACTGGTAAATTTGGAGTTTGAATTGAATACCTTTAAAGGTTTTTGCAATTCTTTAGTAACAATATCTCTTCCACACCATAAAAGTGCCTTCATAACTTTTATATCCAAAGTATTCCACCCACCTAGCCCAGTCCATTTTCTCCTCTGTAAATCTCTGTTATTTCTTTCTCTTGTTCTACAAAAACTGAGGGGAAAAAATGCCTTTTCAGATATCACTGTCAAGTCAAAGAGGAACTTGTAGTGTAATAGGTTTAACATTTTTGCTGTATCTCCAGATTTTTATACAGTCCCTGGTGCACATATTAATCAAGTAAATGTTTGTCGAATGACTACTAGAAAGTCTTCATCTCTAATTATGCTTTATTTATATTTATGGAGTAGCATTTAATTAAATGTAGTGAGATTCCATGTATTAGCTTCCTTTGGAGTCTGTAATAAATTACCACAAACTTGGTGACTTAAATCCTCAGACATGTATTCTCTGAGCTCTCTGGAGGAGAGAACTGTGACATCCAAGTGTCAGCATGACTATACTTCCTCTGAAGTCTTTAGAGGAAATGCCTTCTGGCTTCTTCCACATTTTGGTGGCTCCAGGGTTCCTGAGCTCGAGGCGCTGTAACTGCAAATTTGGCTCCTGTCTTCACCTGGCTATCTCCTCCGTCTGTGTCTTCTCTTACAAGGACACTTGTTATTAGATGTAGGGCCCAACGTGGATCATCTTGAGATGGATGATCTCATTTCAAGAGCCATAAAAATCTGCAAAGACCCCATTTTCCAAATAAGATAACACATGTAAGTTCCTGGTAGACATATCTTTTGAAGGGCCACCATTCAACTGATGACACCCTGATTAACCAAAATGATGAGACGGGGATATGTTGGAGAATGAACAGCTTTGATTGATAGGTGCACAATATCTCTTTGTTTGACTCTGTTTAAAACCATTTCTGTTTACTTTTGTGTCTTAGAATTATGTTACTATGAAGATAATTATATGTTTCTTAATCATAGATCTCTTTCCAATCTGAATATGGATTTGCAGTATTCATTAAGGATATAGTGGACTCAGAGAGCATGAGATGAGTTTATCAACCACAATGCTGACTCAGGTTTAAAAATAAGCCTACTGACCCCATGCCCTCCCCAGACATGCTGTGAAATGTAGTATCTGCTTTCTTCCGTTTAAGCAGACTGCAGGGGGAAATTCTGGTTAGTTGAGGATTTTGAATAATGCATGCCATTAGAGTTTTCTTAAGCATGAATTGTGTCCCCCTCCCCTATGCCCATGTCTAATTTCAGACATAGCTGTTCCAGAGAGGAGACAAATGAATGTCTGGGAGCACGAGGGAAGGTCTAATGGGAGAGGTGATGTGATAAGCAGACAAGCCATTCATAGGAGGAGTGACCTCAGGGTTCTGTCTCAGGGTCACCAAATGCTCACTTCAGGAGTATTTGTCCTGGAAGTAATGTGAGGCCAGGCCTCTTAGTCATGCTGGCAAAATGCCTCTGATTCTTCTTTCTAACAGCAAAGCAGCATGAATGACTATAGGCTTATATTAACTTTTTCTCTCTTTGTTCAATATCTTGTGGCTGCATAGAGTAATTTAATAAATCAAAATCGTCTCTTTCAATTTTCATTGTGGCTTCATTGGTGTTCTTTTGAATGGAGTTCAATTATTGGGATGGCATATATTACATTGAATCATTTTGCAGCTCAATCAATACGCACATCTTCATAATAAATATTGATGCTCTTTGCATGCTTACACTGGAGTCCCACACATTCAGCCTGACGGTAGGATTCAGGCAGCTCTGGGGAATTAATATTTTTATTTTCAGTCTTCCTTGAACTTTGTCACATCCGCATGAAGGAAAAGAAATTCTGAAACAGACAAAATAACCCCCAAGTCTTATTATACTAAAATCACTTCACAAAAAAGTTTGAGAATTGTTATTTGCTGCGGATCTCCACTTCTAAGGAATAAAGAAGTGACTCAGCTCATTACCAATGACCTAGCTGTCTTTAATCTTTGAAAAAGTCAAGAAGAAACCGAATATTTTCCTACTAGGTTTAGAAAGGGAAAATCTTTTCCAAATCCTCAAAAAGATATCAAAGGCCTCTTGTTAGCAAGCAGATACCTAGGAATGTTTCTTGAAAGTGCAACACAGTCTGAGTATCTGTTATCCCAAGGATCGCAGTTACTACAATTACTGAAGCAAATTCTTATCCCACCCTACATTTGATTATTCAGTCATATATAATTAATGACTTACTTTAAGTTTAAAGTTCAGAACACCATTATGTATTTCTTACTGAGCAAACGGTAACACGTCTGAATTTCTAAATATATTCTAAAATATTTTGGTTTCTGGTTAGAATTCAACTCTAGTTAATGTTCCTGTGTCAACAGTTAAGACACAGGAACACACATCTTGAAGTGAGTAACTAGATCCAATTATATGTTCCCTTCTAAAAGGGTCACGTAAGTTCTAGTGTTTGTGTTTTTATCACGTAAATACCATATATACCCCTTTAAAAGTAAATATCTAATGCTCATATTCTCTCTCTCTCTCTCCCTTTCTCCCTCCCTCCCTTCCTCCCTCCCTCCCTACCCAGAGTCCTGACAGAATCATTTGGGAGAAAGATAAGAGAAAAATAGAATAATTTCTTAATTGGAATTCTTAATTGGAACCCAAGGTAAATCAGGAGAAATGTTTTTGTTTTATAAGTATGGAAGCTTATTCCCAAATTCCCAGGTGTGCCCTTTGATTGTACTTTTGGGTACCTGCTGTGTATACTAGGAAGGGTATTTTTTAAATGTTTGGAAAAATATCTTCTCTAGTTAGTTTGCATTAGGTATTATCCCAAATGCATTTATTTTGCTTATGTAATTTGAGTGGCATTTCACTGTTGATTTACCACTCATATGAGAATATCCTTGCCAGAGTTATAAAAGGAAAACGCAAACCCTTCACATATTTAACAGTATCAGAAGACTGTTGTCTCTAAACTTGAAACCTTTAAAATTGTCTATAATTTAGAGCCCAATTTAACTTACTTCTGTGTAATTTATTTCAAACTTTACCCAGACCCAAATTTATGAGTGTTTTTGTGTTGTAATTTTCTTATTTATTTATTTTTAATTTTTCTTGGTTCCAAGACATAAAATAATGCTGCTCAAAGTCAGAAAAATTGAGGCAACTAAATGAGAGCCCTGAGTATAAATGTCAGGCATCCAATGATCCTATGCTGCTTTACGTCTGTGTCTATAATTCTGGTAATTTGACAACATAGAGCAGTGAATGAAGAAAGTGAAGAATGATCAGAATATAAGGGCGTGTGCACAGCACATTCAGGCCTTATCAGCTCCAGGATCAGTTATCTGTTTGAAGAAAATTACATTGCATCTGTCAATAGACTTAATAACTCAGTGCCTGCCATTTGATAATGGATAATCAGACAAATTCAGGAAGCTAGGCCATATGCCATTCCAGTTTTCTATTCTCTTATTCACCTTAATTTTCTAGATGAGTAAAATTATCTAGTCCTGGACTCAAAATGGCATACATGGAAATAGAGCCTGCAGGAATCCAGCCGCCTCTGATGTTAGCTCTGTACAGGTCAGGGCTGCCGGCTTATGTCTGTGACCCTGACATCTAATTGAAATGGGCAGAGTTTGGAAAATTGTAAACCTGGGCAATGCAAGTGATTAATGGATGGAAAATAATAAAGGGCGGATGTGGAGCAGCTGAGGGAATTGGCTGGTGGGGAACAGCGAGGCTGCAGAGGCCAAGGTTCGGGATGGAAGGAATCATCCTGCATTTCTATGTGCGAACCAAGAAGGATGGGGACTATCTGGTAAAGAAGATTTGGGGTACTTTTTCTTGGAAGCAGGGGATCAATGAAGGGCCCTTTGTTCTATTGATCCTCGATGCTCTTTCTATTGCTGGAACTATGTCCCTACTCTCCAATAATATGGCCAGTGTATCACTTTGCAATGATTTTGGCTACATCATTGCATGACAGTTTCAGTGACTTAAACAAATAGGTGTTTCTTGATCTCAGATAACAAGAAAACCAGATGTAGGGAATTTCTGGTGTGGATTTGGCTGCTCAGTGATGCCATCAGGGACTCACACTTTTCCCATCTTTCTGCTAGGCCCTCCTTAACAGGGATCTTGTCTTCATGCTTGTTTTTGGTGGTTACCAAGTGGCCACTGCCTCTGTCTCCTCTTATAGAAGACAGGAAGGGAGGGACCAAGCTATCAGCACCTGTTTCTACACATCAGGAGAAATGTGGAAAAATATCTCTCGAGAAGCTCCCAATAAACTTGCTTTCATTGTGTTAGCTACAACTGCACTACATCACCATCCTGAATGTCAAAGGAAGCTAGACAAGAGAATCTGTCGCTGGGGCCAGAACAACTTCTGCCTGAAAACAGAATTTTGTGCACAGGGAAGGAGGGAGACCTGCATCCGTCAGGCAATGGACTGGGTATCTAAGGTTTATTGTGGAAGCAGAATAAGTATTTAACAATTGTACTGTTTTACACATTCACAGGGTAACAGTTTGGGTTATCAGGACAATTCTGTAGTCTCTGTGAACTTTTAAAATGTGGATGGATTGAATGTTTTTGGAATTTGTATCAAATCAAGCAAAACCACCGGAGGACACCATGGAGAGCTGACTCGGTAGGAACAGACACTGAGTCCACATTTTCAACTTGGTTCTTGGCTGGAATCATCCCTCAAAATTTTTATAAGGCTGTCGTTTAAACTGAGCTCCTCTTCTCTCTCCCCTCCTTCCGTCCCTCCCTGCTTCGTCTCTTTTCTACCTCCATTCTCTTTATTTATTTATTTATTTATTTAAGGAAAGGTAAAGTCAGGAGAGCAGAGACAGGTGGAGGAGAAAGAAGCACTTGATTTTATTTAGTTGTTCATCTCAGTTGTTCCCACCAGCTCTGGAATGGGGACCTGGGTCCTTAGAATATATGTGTACGGCACCAAACCTCTGCTCTTCCAGGGTGTGCCTCTCCTTCCACTTCTGCTTACTTACTGCACTTCTGGTTTCTTTGCTGGGAAGAATGAAGTCATGTTCTTAGAACAGGTGGTCACCTTGCTGGAATATAATAGTCTACCCCTTTAGTTTAATCACATAGATAAGAACTGCAGAGAAGATGGCTCACTGATTAGCTATATTTTTCCCTCCTGAGTAGCTGATGAAGTTTGAGCTGCATCTAACATGTCCCTAGAAATGCTATTGAGGCAGATCTTACCTACCCTGTTTTGCAGACATGAGTCCTGATTCACAAAGTCTCTTCTTCTGGAGGAAGGGGCCGTTCAGCACACTCGCCGCTGCAAGCACTGCTACACAGCCCTTTCCACTCAGCTTCACGGCCTTGCTGCAAATGAATGTCTCTTAGAAAACGACATCATGATGTCACATGAATACAAGGTCACTTGTCAAGTATTTCGCATTGAAAGGATGAGTTTCTTGAGTGATCATTAAGAGGGGACAAAAGGTTTCCACCAGAAGATTTTCAGCAAGTTGAACTTCTCTTGGTAGCACGAACACTTGATGATGTCACATTTTTGTTCCTGCATCTTTTGAGCAAGAATGTGTTTCAACTTTAGAATCTGTACCCCTCACTCTGCCACCAAATCACAGAAGAGCTGTGAAGCAGCATAGAAAACTGTATCCTGTGAGTGTCCATGTATGTTTCTTTAATTTGCTCACCTTTTCAACTATTTATGGAGTGTTCCTTAAGACCCTACAAAGGTTCTAGGCTGAGAGAACAGGAGACAGACAGAGGAGCCGGCTGCTCCCCCGGGGCTTTCATTGAGCAAAGAGGAGTCACAAGCAGCAAATGCAATGATTAGTGCTTTCGGAGAGCAGAACTGGAAAGGTGGCGAGTGAAAAACTACTTCAATAATAGTTTTTCCTTCCACTGCACCTTGGAACCTGATTCTTACACTATTCATACACTATTGTCCTATGGATAAAACCTTGGGATGGTCACATCATTTCTCCAGCCATTTTATTTATGTATTTATTTAGTTAGGGTTTTTTGGGGGTTTTTTTGACAGCAGATGGCACATTTATTAGGAGACAGAGTGAATCTCTCTGTGGGCAGTAAAGCGGCCACCAGCCATTTTAGAGATAGCTATTTGAAGGACACTGATCTAAGGTAGAACACGGTAGGTTTACTGAAAGAACAGAAAACCACAAAAGGCATCGTAATTTTGCTCAGTGATAAAGGAAAAAAAAGTGTGGGAGGAGCTATGAAGGTGACGAGGACAGTGGGGCTGGTTGAGGGAGAGGCAAAGCCTGGCTGGACTCTTCTGCTCCTCAGCCCAGCAGGTGGGAGGGCTTCCCAAGCCCTCCTCGCTGAATTTTCATGTGGGGACCTCTGAGTTCAAGAAGCTCAGTTTGTTTGATTTGAAGTAAATGTGTCCTTCTGACTTTCAGAACATCTCTGATATTTCAAATTCCCATTTTCATGCAGGCCTGAGAATAGAAGCACATATTAAAGACATAAAATCAGGCTAATGTAAACTCCCCCTGACTCAGAATTATCCATTTGTCATACCTGGGCCTAATTCAGACTCCAACCCTTACACCAAGGAAAAGACTTCATTAACCATTGTGTTACTTTGGTTTTCTGGGTTTTTAAAAATATATTTGTATAGCCCCTTCTTCTCACCCTCCCTCCCTTCCTTCCTTCCTCCTTCCCTTCCTCCTTCCTTTCTCTTTCCTTTCTCCCTCTTTCTTTCAAAATCCAAGAGGCTTGTCCATCATTTATTCAGGTTCACATTTATACACATTTGTCAATAATTATTTGAAGGTGGGAAAAAAGTAAAATCCGTGCTCCACTTTGGAAAAGTCATAAACCACCCCAAGAGACACCATGAAACTTCAGCACAGTGCATGGTTTCAAAACAGAATTTGAGAAGCAAAAATCAGGACCTTTGGATAGCCCTACTGGCCCAGGTGTCTACCTTAAGACTCCTCCCCTGCGTAGTCCGCTGTCACTCTGTTCTGGAGTTGAAAATGTCGCAGGGAGGTGGACTACCACATCTCGGTTAGAGGGGAGCTACTCTTATTAACCAGGGGTCTCTCTATCCCTGGTGATAAAAATTAGAGGTTGAACTCAAGACAATACAGTCTCTCTCTCTGCCTCTCTTTCACACACACACACACACACACACACACACACACACACACACACACACACACACACACACACAGAGACCCACACAAACCCCTTAAAGAGCTTCTCAGAATGCTTAAATCTCTGATCCTGTAGACGCAACTCTTTTTGAAAAGTTAAATTTGACTGCATTTCTTCTTGACTTCCCCTGTTCTCATTAATTCTCACTCCCTTCTCGTACCCCACATCTTCTTACTCTCTTCTCGAGACCAGTGTTTTTGGAATCTCCTTGCCTTTTCCTTCTCTCTCTCTCTCTGCAACCTCTTCTCTCTCCTCTTCTATCACATTCTCCTCCGTCTTCCTTTATTCTGCCATGCTGCCCCTGAGAGCCCTTCTCCTTTGCCCCGCTCGCACCTCACCCCAAAGACATTTGTTTGCTATATAGCCTTCAGGCTACATTTCGGGGAAATGGATGTGGAAGTTGCACTAATGTAAAGGTTGATTTGTTAATCAAGGGTTTGTTGCTCCATGTGCCTCCCAAGGGCAGATTCCATCCATCCTGCTTGATTGGAATGGACCACCTTTGGGCTCAGAGTACCTGTGGCAGGCTGGTTACAGCCTCTGTGTCCTCTGAGTGCCCGTGACAAGTAAATGGGTCAGACCAAATAAAGCACTAAGGTCTTTAAACTCCGTTTAATCATCTGTGGTTCCAGCAGTGAAGATGCTCTCTATTACCTAGGCTGACCTAAAAAGCAAAACCCCTCGTAAATGAGAAAATTCTCTGACATGTCTGTGAGTTGAGTCTGCGCAAAACATTGGGTCCCAAAAAGTCCTAATGAGACTGAAAGAGCCTCCAGGAGTATGTGCATAAGTGTTCTCATGACTCTCTGGAGGAGGACTTGTTAGATCTCACGTTCAGTCATGGAAGGACCATGCCATGAGTTGAGTTTCCCGCTGGCCAGAAAATCTTTCCCTGCCCCACCATGACCCATGGTTTTGGAGTTCCCCGTCCAACCCGTCATCTGTCTCTGGCCTCACTGCCATTGATTCAGATCTCTCTGTGACAGCAAGCTGCCTGTCTCTACGTCTGGTTCATGGGACTGACATTCACCTCTGAAGGTGATCCGTGGGCCAGCTTTCTCCTCTATTGTGAACTGACATCCTTCAGGTCACACCAACACCACAGCAGGAAACTCATCCGAACAGGAGAAAAACAAGCCTCTGTAACTCAGAGCTCTTTCTTTCCCTTTAAGGCTTTTGCTTCCTCACAACAGGGCCAAATACTCCAGTGTCCTCTCAGGCCTTGGGACTATTACCCCACTGTCTTCCTCTGCTTCTTGCAGGCTGCAGGCTGGGCTGGTCACAGGCCCCTCTCTGCTGCTCTCTGCCAGCTCCCGCCTGTCATTTTTCCAAAGATGTTTCTGGTGTTTTCAAGGCAAATGAAACTTCATGGACCATTTCTTCCTTCTTTCCTAGAAGCTAAGGCCGACACAAGGGAGGGAGTGGTAAATAGAGAGTCACTTCTCAGCACCCACAGAGGAAAGTGCTGACCCAGCTCGGGACGCTGGGACTCAGAGCTGAAGTCTGAGCAGATGGTCACGGCATGTGCACATTAATCACGCAGCTTCCCTGCGTCAGGTAGAACATGATTTCTAGTGATCAAGGCTCTGTGTGAAGCAATCTCTCCTCTCAATCTCTCTCTCTCTCTCTCTGTGTCCCTCTCTGTCTGTCTCTCTCTCTCCAGAATAGAATTAGATATTTTTCATGTCTGTCCCAGATGCTACTCTTTCTCTCATTTGCATTTACAGAGTTGAAATGCAACAGATGTTTCAAAGGGTTTTAAAACGAAATTCCTCATTAGGGACCCTGACAAATAAATTGCACCGCTAACCTTAGAGTCTTCCTTTTCTCAAGCTCTTGGGAGAGATTCTTTTTTCCAGGGCTGAGAAGGGGGCTACAAATTCTGTAATAAAATGACAATGAAAAGAATATTATAATAATAATCGTGATTATATATTGACTGAGTCAGGACTTTCAGCTACTCTGAATAGTTTTCCATCTGTTTTTTGTTTTTGACACACACAGTTAACCCCAGGGGGCCGATATTTTTGCCCCATTTTTACTTATGAAGGAATTGAAATACAGGAGAAGTGAACTAACTAACAAGTTTATCCATGTTTGATGATAAAAGCTTGATCAGATCATGTAATTGCACAAAACTTGATAGGAATTCCCTCAATGAACCAATTTCCTAGCCTTTCCAACAAGAGAGGCTCCTGTGTAAGTAGCACCAACATTTTACTGGATATTATTCCTCTCTGTATCCTTTCTAAGAGTTCACAGTGGCTTTCTTATTTGCCGCTCCCAGATAGATGTCTGAGACCACATAGCTCACTCTTACCAAACAACTGGGATATTTATTGTGAATGTCTTTCCTTGTTGAGATTTTTAGAAACTCCCCACACAGCCCCAAGCCATCCTATGCCCTCGAGACTGTGCATGTTGACCTTGCAGAATGGGACAGCTCATCTTCCCAGCAGCCCTCTGTCTTCCAGACACCCAAGTAGTCCCTAATGTCAACAACTTTTTCTTAGAAACTTCTGTCTTCCCAGGGCCTGAACTAGGTAGAGAGCTCATGTCTTCTATTGTCCCTGATCCATCAATTGGTTGAAATTTGTTTCAGGTTTACTGAGAACACACCTCTCTACTTGCTGTGTTAAGTCAGATCTTAAATATTGAAACACTTGAAGAGAAGGAATAAGCTTCCAGAGCAACAGAAAAGCTTATATGTACCTCATGGAGTCTTTGTTTGCTCCTCTTAGGTCTTTGCTGGCCATTCTTCCAACAGAATGAAACGCTAGCTCAGTGACCCTAGAATAGACTCCCAAGTAGCCATCTGGTTGCTGAGGGTGGTAGATCAAAAAAGTGAGAGCTGTGGACTCCTCTCCTCCCTGCTATCTCCATCACCATCTCCTCTGCCAAGAGGCTCTTCTCTCCTTTGGCCCAATATCTCACCCCTATCAGGTCTTTTTACCAAAGTCACCTCATCAATGAAACCTGTACCACCCTACATCCTCCCATCCTGAACCTAAGGGAGCCTTTATATACATAGCATGAAAGCCACCTAACAAAATGCATAATCATAACAATTTCTAAGGTACAGTCAGTGCTAAGTATATTCACATTGTTGTACAATCACAGCTTTTTCACCTTTCAAAACAGAAACTATTCCATTAAACACGAATTTCCCATCCTCCCCTCTGCCCCGCCAAGCCCCCGGTATCCACTTTTCTACTTTCTGTCTCCATGAATTTGCCTACTCCAGGTACCTCACATTTGTGGAATCACACAACATTTGTCTTTTTGTGGCAGGCTTATTTCACTTCACACAGTGGTCGCAAGGCTTGTCTATGTTGTATCATATGTGGGCATTTCCTTCCTCTGTAAGGCTGAATAATGGTCTGTTGCATGTATGTAATGCATTTTGTTTATCCCATTGATCCATCAGTGGACACTTGGATTGTTTCTGTACTTTTGGCTATTGTGGAATAATGCAGCTATGAACATGACTCTGTTAGCATTTTTACTTTCTCATATCCTACAGTATTTACTTGCTTTTTTCATCTGACTCCTTTAATTAGGAAGTAAATTCCAAAATTTCTGCCTGTTTTGACCCCTGATGGGTGCCCAACAGTGTCTGGAATGAAGTTGGTTCTCAAAACTATTTGTTGAGCGCATTAGAAGCGAAGAAAGTAACAAAGTTTAAAAAAGTGCTTTTGGTGAAATCAGAGAAGCCAAGATGATACTAAATTGTCCCTAAATATAAGAATTAAAAGACTCTTCTATATTGGTAACCTATAGACCAAGATTCCTTTCTTTCTTCAAATGTCTGTTTTCCCCAAAATTCATGAAAAGCTGAATATGCAGGTGGAATTTGACTCCTTCCCTCATCAGCAGGATGTCTCAGTTTATTCCCAGAGGGTCTGATGAGGAGAGGCTGTCAGACACCTTTTCAGGACAGTGGTCCGATTTGTCATAGCCACATCCAGTGCGATGCTGCCATATTCTTCAAGTCAAAGTATGTGTGAAATAAGCTTGACAAAGAGGAAGAGCAGAGGAAGTTATAAACTCCACATTTGTGCCATGCTGTTTTCATCTCTACTGAGAATAGACTTAAATGACCCAGAAGCCAAAGATCAAGAAAGCTGAAATAATGGGAGTGTTTTCTTGTAATAATTACTGATGAAATTGAAGCCTGTGGTGGACTAGATGTGCCTTCCAAGTCATCAAATATCAAATTGTCCTTAGAATAATCTGAGTGTAGATGGATGCAGTGAGATTCCTTGAAAATCAGTCATTTACCAGTTTTTTAACTCAAAGTCTGGTCTCAGTACTTTGTGACTCAGTACTCATGACTTTCCCTGGTCCATTGAGTCAGGATCTGAATTTTGACAAGATCTCCAAGGGACTCAAGTGAACCACCTCTGAGTCAGTTCAGGTTGCTCTAACAGAATGTTTATTGGTGGCTTCTAAACAACAGATATGTATTTATCAACTCTGGAGGCTGGAAGACTGAGATCAGCAATGTTGAGTTCTGGTGAGACCTACCTGGTTATTATATCCCCTCATCATAGAAAGAGGGCTAGCAAGGACTCTGTCCTCTTACAATAAGGGCACTGATTCCATCGTGAGGGCTCCACCATCCTTACCTAATTATCCCTGAAAAGGCCTCTACCTCCATACACCATCTCATTGGTTTTAAAGTTTCAACATGGATTTTGGAGAGGACATGAGACATTTAGTCCATTGTACACACTAAATTTTGAAAACCATTGGCTGAGGGGATTCATTCATCTAAATAATGTATCCTTTTCCAACTTACTCTTATTGCAATTTCAGAGACTTAGCATTTGTCTTATGTCATACAAGTAATCTCTGAATCTTGGTGTTTAGATGTTACTACAGTCTAGAGCGCATGTTTTCTTGTGAGCCACTTTCCTTTTTCTGTTGCCTTGAAGTCAAAGTATAGAAAAACCAGGCGGGATGCCTCAATTTGGGCCAAATGACCTGTGTAATAGCAGTAGTTACAATTGATTCCAGAGGACACACACTCTTTGCTTCTTTCATTTCTACATTTATGAGGCATATAGAAAGAAGAGTGAATATTTGGGGCATAGAGTGAAAAAATCAACAATTGCTTCTCTGGATGAGCAGCATCATAGATGTATGAGTCCTTAACAGGGAAAATTAAAGCATGTTTGACATACAATAGAACCAAGATCACATATCACAATTCTAAGGGCATCATTAAAGGAGGTACCGTTGGGGATTCTTAGCATTATTCACAGGTGATTATGAGGACCTTGCCATGTTGTAAGTATCTCTCATGCATATAGACTCACAAACCTTCCCTGGATAAATGATGGAAGGGGCTGAATCATAAAATAATGATAGTAAACTGCTGTTTCGGGACAGCTGTTCACTGTTGGAAAAGCTGGCCTTAAAGGCATGAGAGAGTAGGTGGTGATTTCATTTTGTTTTGATTTAAATGGTGTGCTTCATGCATTTGCACTGATTTTACTTCAAGTGGTATTTGAAAAAGAAGATAATTTGATTCTAAATATGATCAGGTGTATGACTGATCAAGTTCCAGGTTCAGAATTAATGAGCACGTCTCTGAACACCGACATCATGTTCTGTTGCCTCAACTGGGCCCCTGCCCAGTGGTGGCAGAATGGAGAACCACTGAGGCCTGGTTTGTCAATGGGTAATCGTCCCTCCACACTGGAGGAGGCTAAGATCACCAGGGCTGGAGGTGGGAGTGTGGTGAATAGACGAACACTCCTTAAGTCAGATTCTTGAACCAGTACAGCCCGGATCCCACATGTGTTCTGCAGGGGAATTGGCTTGAGGATCCTTTGTTATTTAAGTATGAGGCCTATGGAATTTTTGTCTGGTTTACCATTTATCAAGTGTTCCCTCTCCCTCTCTGGATTGTAGCTACACTTTACTCCAGAGGTTTTGTGACGACCTCATGCTATCTGTGTTTTTAAACTCTTAAACTCAGAACTTTTTTTTTTTTTTTTTTAGAAAAAATGGCACCATATGGTTTTTATTCAATTATACTAGAACATTAAAAAGTATGATTTGTGCTTTTACTAGTATGAAAAGCCAGATGAGCCATTTATAGGCTTTTACAAATATATATTTCCCCTTAGACATAAGAAATAGTTATTTGCTAACGGTATATAAGGGGAAACTTCAAAAGACTTTGTTTTGCTTTTAAGCTTTATAACCCAGAATTGTAAAAGTATCCCCAGGTACCTCTCCCCGCATTTGATTTTACTGCCTCCATCAGTCTCGCGTGGATCCAGAGCTCACCCCAGAACCTGCTGTTTGCCTCACACACTAATTCCTCCACCCAAATACAGTGCTCAAGGTTTTCTGCTGAGAGATTGTTTTTCCACTCAAGTAAAAGCCAGGACTCTACTCTTTTTATTTCTAGATTTTTTTTTTTTTTGAGCAACTTCTGAGCAGACCAGCAAAGTGCCATTGGTTACGAGTCCCAAGTTAGCAAATTGTGACTCTTCGTTAAGCTCATTTTTTTCTCTTAGATGAAATCCTGTGCCTCAGTTCAGCCAGACAGTTCTTGGTGAAAATCTTCAAGTAGAAAGTAGAAATCCCTCATTTCAAACCAATGATCACCTTCTTTGTTCTCTTATTTGCTCAGTGCCCTCTTTTCAACAGCTCTGGATGGTGCAGGTTCTTTCATTTCAAGTGGAACTGTGGTCATCTGCTCTCTAGTGCACTTCCAAGTGATGCCAGGTCAGAGGATGGTAGCTTTGTGGAGAAAGTCAGGGTACTTTTAACTTAGGAGAGAATTGCCAGATTTTGCAAAACATGGGGCACTCAATTAAATTTGATTTTCAGATAAAAAACTAACAACTTTTTTTTAAGAAGGAAAGGTGCAGTCAAGAATGAAGGCAAGTAGGCAGGTAGGCAGGAATAGAAAGGAGGAAAAAACATTTCATGGTTTTTTTTTTTTGTTTTTTTTTTTTACTGGGTTGTTCACACAGGTTGTTTACACCCAGACCTGGGACTCCAACCCTCAGGTATACAGTCTATGCTCCTTTGGAGGAGATTGACCAACTGTTACTCCACCAGGATGCGTCTATTTATTTTTATTTTGTTGTTCATCCTTGTTGTTCCCCACAACCGTGGATTGTGAACCCAGGTCCTTGGGATTTATGTGGACTGCAGAGGTACCAGACTTATCCATTAGGACACCAGGTGAAAGCCAACTAATAACTTTTTAGTAAAATTATATCCCATGCATCACTGGGATATACTTATACTAAAATATTTATAATTTGTCTGAAACTTAAATTTAACTGGACATCTGGTACTTAATCCAGCAACTCCATTCCTAGGACAAAGGAGGAGTTTCATTTATCTGACCACCGCAGTCAGAATATGGTCCAGCATTAAAACTTCTCTGCCATAAGTTCTTGTCAAGAGGATAATCAGGTCAGGTTACCTTACTGCAGAGGGAAAATCTAATCCACTGCTCTAGATCAAGGTCGAAGAGCTCAAGCTCTCCAACCAATAGAAAGTGACGTTGAAAAATGAGATCTAAATCAGATGACCACAGTTGGCAGTTTTCTCTGTGAGGATGTTCTCTATTATCCATGCGTGTCTTTCTTCTTTTATTCTCCCTACACTGCCCATAAAAATGGAGGTGGTTTGCTATACAGCACTATTATAGGAAGTTGAGCATTAATGAAGAAAATATGGCTATCTATCCTGGCTCAGGACCCTCTGGGCGCTTAATGCTAACCAGCTCCTTTCTGGTTAGTATTAAGATGGTGTCACAGACTCTCATGCAGCCAACACTTAATGCATATAACAGACTTGTTACACCCATTGAGGAAACAGACATGAATCAACAAATCTGCCACCTGGGGTCCCAACTCTAGCCTTCACCATGCTGCTGTGGGAGAATGGATACTTCTGTGGAGGGAGGGACACAGGTGTAGAAATCAGGACACCAGAGGTACATGGGCACTCAACTTGCCATCTATTGCTCAGTTTGCTTGTTCTGCAGTTAGAGTAATAATAATTCTTAACCTTCCTGTATGGAGGTGGGCGTGATGACCAGAAAGGCCAATAAACGTGCAGAGGACAGTCTCCAGACAGATGCAAGAGAATGCTGTCCCTTTGCTCATTTCTGCAACTGCCTTCCTGTTGGTAGGATGTCTCGGTTTCCCACTGTGCCCAGGACAGTGCAGCTTCATGCCTGCTGTTCCAGCCCATTTATTGATAGCACTCTTCTCAGTCTCAAACATGGAGGATGCATTTTGACATCACGGTAAACATGTTCGTGAATACCATCCTAGGATATATTTGATAACGGAAATGAATATTTAAAATTAGGGCTGGTCGTTTTGATTTGTCAGATGTCACAAGTTGCACAGCAGCCAGGAGAAGTGCCAGTCTTCCCACCCCAAGGCTAGGGTTCTGCTGTTCCTAGCCCTGCTTTAACCTCAAGGCTTAATGAGGGTTCGGGTAGAAAATGAGATGAGATCCTTTTCTTTCCTTCCTATAATTCCATGGGATTTTCTCACACTGCTGACCTCTGGTTAGGATGATCCTTGGTTGTTGGGGGCTGTCCCACACTCCCAGAGGATATTTGGCAGCGTCCTTGGCCTCTCCCTGCTAGATGACTACCATCTCCTGTTGCGACAGCCAAAAATAGCTCCAGGATTCATGAACATCCCTTGGAGGCAAAAATCACTTCCTCTGGAGAATTGTTATTCATGGAGAAAGAGATTCAGATTCCTAGGAAAAAAGGCTTTGTTTTTGTTTTGTTTTGTTTTTTTCCACTTTCACTGCTTATAATAGGACATGAAGGAAGTTGCAAATAGTTTAGTTACAGTTCAAGACTGTAACCTTAATAGCTACAATGATGATCATCACTAACATTTAAAAAATGCTTTATTTTTACCAAGAGCCTGTGTGTCTTATACCCTGGTTGCTTGGGTAGCTGTGGGAGGAGGAAGGAGATCTGCTGTGAGCACATGAGTCAAACCCCACTCTCAGGATCTGGAGAATGGAATAGATGTTCATGAGTACAGCAATTTACCACTATCTAAAAGTTTGACAGGTCTTTGACAGTGATTTCTTCTATCACAATGCCGGTGGATTCTCATGGGGGTCCTTTGAAACCAAGGAAGGGTTCATTGGTAATGAGGGAGCCTACATAGACAAAGGTAAGAAAGTGATTTATCACATACTGTCTAAAACCTTCTCTGTGCCCCATACCTTCTGGACAAGGATATCTGCTTTTTCCTTCCACGCAACTTTAATGTTAAATATCAAGTCTGAATATTTATTTTCTTACAGAACACAGCCTGGGATCTTTATCAACCAATAGCATGTATATTCTGCAGATACTATGCTGTGCGCTGTAACTGATACTTTCTTACTGTACTGTGTCCTTATTCCCCTGTAAGATGAGCGATTTTCCTTCAAAAATGTTCGTTGAAAAAAAACCCCCAAAAACCTAACTTCTCTCTTGGAGGCTGTCTTATCAACTGTTGTTGAAAAAAATGTACATGATGATTTTCCCTGTGGCCTGCCCAGGGAGAAGGTCCCTGTTCATTCTGTTTATTCTTTTATGACTGAAAATATGGGGCAGGGCAAACATCAAGCTTCAGCCTTGTCCTATTCTTTTATGACTGAAAATATGGGGCAGGGCAAACATCAAGCTTCAGCCTTGTCCTATTCTTTTTCATCATTCTTCTTCAATTCTAAATTAGGGTGGAGGAGTAAAAGCAAGAGAAACGAGTTCTCTAGAAAGCATGATTATTAATAGGTAAAGCTTCAAATCCAATTTCTCAAACTGAAAAGCCATTCTATTACCCATCACCAGTTGAGTTCTGTACAATTCAACTCAATTCTGACACTGTCTACCTAGAGATCGTCAGATCCCACAGGTTCAGGGTTCAGTCCTACATGACCGCTCTCTTGCCTTTCTTTTCCCTGACTTCAGACACCAATTACAAGCTCAGGTTATCATTTATGCTTCTGCCCAGCAGACTTTAGATTGGAGCTTCCAATGACCTCCTCCATGGTTTAATATGCTAGACCTGCTCACAGAACTCAGAGAAACATTACTTTTTGGATCATCAGTTTATTGTGAAAGAATATACTGAAAAACAGCCAGATGGAAGAGAGACATAAGGCAAAGTATGGGGAGCGGGTGTGGAGCCTCCAGGCTTTTTCTAGGTGCACCATCTCCCTAAATCTCCGTGTGGCCATCAACCCAGAAGCTCTCTGAACCCAACACTAGTGGGTTCCTATGACGGCTTCATTACATGAGCACGGTTGATTAAATCAATGGCCATTGATGATCGAACTCAACCTCTATCCCCTCTACCCTCCTTGGAGTTCAGGTCATTATGACTGAAAGTTCCAATCCTCTAATAACATGATATAATGCAAAAGTATCCTCATTAGCATAACAAGAGACACCTGTATAGGTTTCATCACATTGGAAATTCTAAGGATTTTAGAAGCTCTGGGCCAGAAACTAGGAAGAAGACCAAATATATATTTCTCATTATAAATTGTAATATCACAATAGGAGTTATGAACTATTAGCATGGATATTAACCAATACCAATAAGAACAGTAAGCAGTCATAATTTTTCAACAGGAAATTAGTCTAGGATAAAACAAGGACTGTGGGACATTAGTGAGTGGTAGATGCTTGATAGCACTTCATGGAGTTTTCCGACTTCAAGAAGTTTAGAATGCTGTGACAAAACACCATTGATTGGAAACTCCACCTTCTTGCCATGTTGAGCTGGACACTTGGTGTCAGTTTTGAAGAATGTCTTAGAGAATTCTAACAGCCTCATTTTTAAAGCTCTAGTTAACATTTTCAGAAACTAAAATAATTGGAACTCAATAATAAAGGTTGTGTGTGCACGTGGAAGAGAGAGTGAGATTTCGCTGCAATGACAAATGGAGTCATGGTTCCGGGGAGCAGGTAAAGAGGATTTGGACATTTCCTCCACAATCCCACAGAGCCTGAACGGCAGTGTCGCTGTGGAGAGGACACTGGAATGTGAAACAAGTACCATGAGGCCCTCAAGCCAAACTCTTCCAACTGAATAAATGAGCTAATTCTATGATATCAGCCAGTAGAAACCTCTCTGTGTTATATCCCTTCTGATCATTACCTTGGCCATCAGACAGTTCTGCTACATTACTTGACTGTACTGCCGAGAGAAAATCGACAATATTAAAATGACTCCATTGCTTTTATGAACTGACTCTAGGAAACTACAGTCGATTTCCATTACAGAGATGTGTTGTGTGCCTAACCAAATGCTTTTGGAAGCAGATAATTAGGCATTGCAGGCTGTGATTGTTTAAAGAAGATATACAATCAGGTTTCAGACTTTAGACATGGTGCTGTGAAATGTCTTGTTGCATGACGATTATGCTTACTTTCAGAAGTGCCCCCAGGGGTTATTTTAGATGGGCATTTGGAAAGGGGCAGGACTTTCTTCCCAGGGCACACATTACAGTCCAGGCAGTGGCAACATTTTTAATTCAAGCATCTTTGAGAGATAAGTGGTGAGCAGTTCTGAGTCATCCCAGCCACACTCACCTCCTGCCCCTGAAGCAAAAATACATCACACCTTTGGCATGTCCAAGAAATCAGGGTGTTGCTTTCGAAACTTTATACCTTCTTGTTTTTAAAATGCCAGTGCCAACATACCTATTTTGAATGTGCTGATACAAAGCATATTTGAAACCTGAAAGCATTTAAGAGTTAAATAACACAAGATCCAGTATCTGGAATAAATTACTGAAAATTCTGGTGTAAAGGGAACACATTTACTATACCTTTTAAGGCCCCAAAGAGAGCCCTAAAGAGAAAAGATTCTTTTCAGATGAAATATATAGATGGCCTGGCGATGATAAAGGGGAAATATATAAGGAGACCTTTTCCAGACCTTCCCAGGTGGTCAGAGTAAAGGTAGGATGATTATTGACCTAGGTGAAACCACACCTGAATGAGATCATGGGTATTGTCCACTGAGACCCCATTAATACTTCCAAAAGTTTCTAACTCTGGGGTGGCCTTATGAGGAAATAACTGTACGATATAAATATATTGTGATGGAGGGACTGGTTCCAGCAGACAGCTTTCAGGAGCTGATTTCTAGATCTAAGTCAGCCAGCAGTCAACTAGGACCTTGATATTCAAAGTGTGGACTGTGGAACTGGCAGCATCAGCAACAGTTAGGGCTTATTAGAAATGCAGACTCTCGGGTTTCATCAAGACCTACTGAATCCATCAGTGCTTTAACAAGATGCTCAGGTGAGATGCTTGCTTATTAAAGTTTGCAACCTATTGGACTTCACCACAAATACATCAAGGACAAAATTCATGTCATTTAGTCATTCTTTTTATTTATGTGTTTAGTGACTATTGAATGTATACTTTGTGCTAGACATGAAGTTAAGTCCTTAGGAGACAATATAGTCTTCTTGACATCATTATTTTATATTTTATTTATTTAACAGCCATGCCTCTTAGAGACCATGTCTATTTGAAGTGTTTCCTGTATATCGACTCATTTAATTTGCCAACAATTCTGTGAGGCAGGTGCTACCATTTTTTTTTTTCTTCACATTTTAGAGATAAGGGAATGGAGGCACAGAGAGGTAAATTATCTATTCCAAGGTCACAAAGTTTGTCAGTGGTAGAGCCGAAATCTGAATCCAGAGAGCAGAATGCCATAATAGTCAAAAAAGGGAGAGTATCCTTAGTTAGGCAGGTCACAGAATTTGTTTGTGAGGAGACATTATTTAACTGAGACATATAGGAGGGGAAGGATGAGTCATTTTTAGCAGAAGGACCAGCAGGTGCAAAGGACCAGGGGTAGAAAGAACAGGTTCTGAGAAGTACCTGAGGCCATCACAATTGGAATTCCTAGGTTGTGGGGAAAAAAATGAGAGGAGGAGTTGGGAGGTCAATTTGAGTGGTCTCATTGAGAGATGGCAGTGACAATGGGCATGTAGGCAGGAGCCCAGTTGGGGAGGGGAGCAGAATATACCTCCTTAAGAATATGCCTCTTTGGCATAAAGATTACCTTGAGTTGAGAAAAAGCAAGAGAAACTCTGAAAACAGAGTAGAAGCTACCTTTCTGGAAAGGAAAAGTGCATTTATGAAGGAAACTCCATTTATAAGGATGTGTCCTTCTCTGTACCTGGAAGAGAAGAATGGCTCTAGACATAACACCCACTTAAATATGCATAACCACCATATCCTCCTGGTAACTTCTGCCTCCCACCACTCCCCCACCCAGCATCTTTCTTTTTTTTTTAGCTGAAGATGATATTTAAGGTGGTGGTTTGGGTGTCTTGAGGTTTGTGCCTCTTTGCTGGATATCTCCCAGGTATACATGAAGTAGGGATATCAATAAACTTCCATTTGCTTGTTTCTTGTTAACCTGTTCAGTATAGTGAGTCTCAATCAAGAATTCAGAAATGTAGAGGGAAAATTATTTTCCTCCTCTAGGTCCTCCAAGATCTGATTTGGAGTCAGGAGTAACAGAAATGATCCCTGGGCCAAACAATAGCAACAACAAAAAGCCAACCACCATAATAAGCAAATCACACATTATAGAGAAGGAACACATTAGTTTCATTTCACTTATGTATACGTGAAAGCCACAAGAACCTTCCTGAGAGCTGATCTCCATAAGTAGACTTGTATCAGTTGATGGGAAGATGGTAATCAGGTATAAGTGCCTTGCAGAGTGTTTTATCTAATAGCGTGTCTCTAGTGGTTAGCACAAGTGCTCAGTGAATGCTATTTTGGACAAGAAGTCTATGATGAATTTTGCCCCCAGGCCATTGATGTTCCACTAAAGTAAATTCCGTGACTGTAAATTCTTTGGAGAATTTGAACACGTCTAGAAGTCCTCCTACACCACATCATACACACTCCACACTTTGTTGTCTTCTTAGTTTTATCTATGTAATGATTTCCTACATATCAATTACTCAGACTACCCTAAGATATGCAAAAAAGGTGTAATTTCCCAATTTGGAAAACTTGTTCAAAACTTAGTCCAATAGGATAAATCACCTTTTTGAGTGATTATTTAGGTGGTTCCCTGTCCTCTCAAGAGAGTATCAGAGATAAGGAGAAAAATCTTAATGGTTTCAAGAAGAAAGGGGTATTCTCAGGAATCCCCTGGGTAAATGCTGACTTGTCTACTGAGATCTGGTTTAACTGGCTGCTTTCTCCAGGAATACTGGAGATGATGAATTTGTGGTTTGTTTTATAGTTTGATCATGGTCCAGACGTTTCTCCCTCTTGACTGTTTTTAGAGAGGAAGGAAAATTTCCTTCAATCCTTCTGTGTTGTTCTTGAGTTGTTGAACAATCATATTAATATCAGATTAGTAGGAAAAAAGAAAAATTATATAAGTGGAGAATTATAAAAGTGGAGAATTTGCATAGATTTGTATTCTGAAGTCAATGGGGCTGAATGAGGGTATATAGCCTGAACTAAGGAATTGGATAGAGACCTGGAGCTTCAAGAACTGAGGAGAGGAATTTACAGGGCAAAGACCTGATGCTCTGTAATTAGATGTTTGCCCTGATATCTAGATAGGCTCCTTTGATAAGAAGGTTACTTCTGGTAAAAATCCCAATTCTGGGTAACATCCCCAATTTGCATTCTTCTAGGGAGTTAAAGTGGTGCAATTTTCTCTTGAGCCTATAGGGCCTCAATTGACCTCAGCTCGAAATAGTTTACATACATGTCTGTGTGACAAGTCTTAAAATTTCTTTAAAGCATAGTAGGGAGGTCTGTTCTGGACCTCTTGGGAAGGGGTATTCTGAACATCGTGGGGAGGACTGTCCTTCACAGACTTCCTCTTGATTCTCCCTGCTTCTGTGGATCACTTTGTCAAGTCCTTCAAAGTATTCCTAGACCAGTCCTTCTACCACATAGCCTGTAGACTCACTGTGTCTCCTGCAAGGGCTCTACTACTCTCTGTTCAGTCTGTCTGTCTCTCTTTCTCTCACAGAAACACACACACACACACACACACACACACACACACACTACTGCCTCCATCCTTATCTGCATGCCCTTTTCTTCTTCAGACCTCCAAGGAGAGTTTTTCCTTGTCATTGTCTTCTTTTACTCAAAGTGGCCCTGTCTTCTCTATTTTAACAAAGCTAAAATGGTGACGAGGTATACAGCATAAGGAAAAGTACATTGGAAAGTACTTCAAAGTATACTGGTTATGTATTTTGAAGTCTTTGAGTGCCAGTGAAAGGCTGAAAATAGTGTCAAATTGGCAATGGAAAAATCTCAAGATACTTTTCATGATAAAGTGTATCCATACAGAAGTAAGAAAATTGGCTCCTAGAGGAAGAATATCACATACCTCTGTTCTTCTATTGCCATATTGTCTTCATCAGTAAATTAAAGTCTTACTTCTCTAGTAACAAATAGCAGTATCAAGGAAAATGGAATTGATTCAATTAATTGATCAAATGCTTATGGAACCTACTGTGTGTTCTGTATTCTGCTTCATGTTATCAAAAAAAGATAAAAGGTACAGTTGCTATCCATGAGTCTGCAAAATTCTTGGGGAGACATGACAAACACTTCTGAAATAATTGTCTAGTGAGAGCAGGCAAGGTAGAATTATTGAGACAAGCATACGACATAGACCTTGAAAGCGAAAAACAAAAGAATGAAGAATGGAGACCATGCTGGGTTTGAAGAGTTCTAGGAATGATGGTTCATATGCTAAACATTGAGGATGACTATGTTGCAGGCAGAACAGTGGGAAAAGTAGGAAGTATCGGGCGCAGTGGAAGCAGCAAGAACCAAGACTTTGAAGTCTGGCTGAATAGAGCGGCACCCTCCAATATGGTAGCCACTAACCACATGTGGTTACTGAGCATGGAACATGGGACTAGTCCAAACTGAGAGATGCAAAGATATTTGAAGTCTTACTAAAAAGGAAGGAATGTAAAATATCTCAATAATTAGAAAACTGTTGATCATATGTTAAAATAGTTTTCATCTATTAAAGTATATTATTAAAATTAATTTTCTATTTCGTTGTACTTTTCAAAAATGAGGTTACTAGAAAATTTAAAATTACATCTTGTGGCCTGCATTAAATTTTTGTTGGATAACATTGGAAGAGAAAAAATTGTTAGCATGTCAGGGAAGAGATTTTCTAACTGAATAAATGGATCCGTATAATCCAGTAGGTTCCTGTATCTCAAAGAGAAAAATTCAGGAATTCATACGTATCCCAAAACTCCTACAGGAAAGTTGTTATGGCAAAGCCTCCAGATGCCAAGAAGACTGAGAGCTGGGCACTCAGAGGTAGAGAAAATAGTACTTTACTGCAAACACCAGGGCTGGCTCAAAGCTATTGTTACCCAAAGCTGAGCAACAGTGGGTCTAGAGGAGCTCCTTTATACTCTGAGGCAATGATTCATCTCCTTGGTTACATGTTGTTTCTACTGGCAACTCTTATCAGTTATGCACAGCTGCAGGGTAAGGAGGCGATGCTTGTTTGTCCTTAGTCAAGGATAGCAGGACGTAGCTGCAGTCTCCGCAGAACAGGATGTAGCTATAACCTCCATAGTACCGTGAAATATTCCTGGCAGACTTACTTTTGCACTGGGGTCAGGGAAAAGGTCTTCTACCACATTCCCCCTTCTTGATCCTCAAGCTGATTTACAGCCTTGGGAATTATACAGGGATTCTACAGGAGACTCTAAGCTGGAGGTGACAACAGGGGTGATGAGTCTTTCTGGCTTCTTCCTGCTGAACGGGGATATCGTGAGGTTCAACAGCTTGAGTCTTCTTCACCCAGGGGATGATAATGACAGTTCATTGACCTGATCTGGAGTAATATCTGAAGCTTCAAGGTCTCTAGGTGGGAGGAGATAAAATGGGTGAGTAGGTTCAGGATGCAAGGACCAAATGAGTGCAAGTAATAATATAAGGAGGGGCTCTGACATAGGGGCAAGAGTCACAATGACTAGTCGATGTTATCCAAACCAGGAGCTCCCGAGAGCTCAAAGAATCTGAGATTTTGGTTCTGACCCTTGTTAAAACATCAGTAGTCTTCTAATGGACCACATTCATGGGGTTAGTATCTGGTCTGCCAGTCGAGGTACCAGGGATAAAGGGAGAGCTGTAAGAAATAATGAGGGAAACATGTTTAGGGTGTCAGAGAAATATTTTAGCAATAGTGCAGCGTGGTAGCAGAAAGGGGTCTGCCATAGCAGTGATCTGCATTGGCTGAGAAGCAGCAGACCCCCACAAGAGGCCCACAGAGCTGGTGAATAAGAGCAAAGGGGAGGAGCAGGGCCCAGAACAAAATGAAAGGATAAACAGGGTCAGGTTAGGCATCTGCGGGTGAGTTGGGTGGGTCATTGGTCTCCACTAGTCTCTTCTGGAATGCGTGTCAGTCTGAGACAAATAGGAGACAGCTATTGGGCGGTCCAGCTTGGACAGTGTTCAGAGAGGTCTTCTTTCCACTCAAGTGGCCTGTCACTCAGCTGGTGGGCTGTTTTCACTTAAGAGTGGTGGATCCAGATGTTCAGACCTGCAACCTTAAAAGCTGTAGGGGTGGTTAGTATGACCTGATAGGGCCCCTTGCAGGTCAGCTTCAGGACTTCCTTTTTCCAGTCCTTCATCCATACTTGGTCTCCTGGTTTGTAGAGGTGTGCAGTTATTCCTAAGGAGATGGGTAGTCTGTCTGTTACCCATCTATGCGCTTCAAGTCCTAGTCCCTGCACTTGTTTCTGGATTTCTAAGATTCCTAGTTCCTTTAGGTACCCCTTAGGACTACTTAAGGGGTGTGGGGTCTACCGTATAGAACTCAAAAGGGGAAAATCCTATTCTAACCCTAGGGGCACAGCATACCCATAGGAGGGCTAAGGGCAGTATGTCTGTCCAGGGTAGACTAGTTTCCTGACATAACTTAGCCATAGCCTGTTTGAGGGTCTGGTTCATGCATTCTACCTTTCCTGAACTCTGGGGCCGACAGGCCGTGTGTAAGTTCCATTGGATGCCTTTGGCCTTAGCTACCTGTTGCACGACTTCTGCTACAAAGGCTGGGCCGTTGTCTGATCCTGTAGTCAATGGCATCCCGTATCGTGGGATAATGTCTTTTGGTAGTGCCTTGGTTACCTCTCTGGCCTTTTCTATACAGGTGGGGTATGCTTCGACCCAGCCTGAGAAGGTGCAGACAAAGACTTAGGACCAAGCAGAGGGAATAAATATCCCTATCAGTAAAGTCTACCTCTAAATCTTCAAAAGGAGTCTGGCCACAGCATTGAATTCCTGCTGGCCCAACAGGACGCTGTCTGGCGTTGTTCTGTGCACAAAGGAGTCAGCGTTGTGTCACTGAGGCACAGAGGGAGGCAGTCGAGCGATCAGGTGCTACCTGCTCAACAAGGTTTCTAGAGCAGTTTTTCCTGGTGGGTAAGTTCATGCTGCTGAAGGACTGCCCGGTGTGCTGGTTGCTCTGGCACATGGATCGGTGGTCTGGGAGCACCCACCATCCTTCCTTTGTTACCTTTCCCCCTTCCTGTTGTGTCCATCCCTTTTCCTGGGCCGTGCATGCTGGGGGTGTAAGTCGTCCTGGGACTAGCATGACCCTGGACGGAACTGTCTGTTCTTTGTCCTCTTGTCTACCTGCTGCATCTGTTTGGGGGTTTCCTTCTGATATTGAGTCCTGTCCTCTCTGGTGCCCCTCGCAGTGTATGATGCTACTTCCTTGGGTTCCCAAACTATCTCTAGTAGTTCTAGGGTTTCTTCTTGATTTTTGATTCCTTTTCTTCCTGCTGTTAAAAGTCCTCTTTCCTTATATTCAGCCCCATGCACATGCAGAGTGGCAAAGGCATAGAGC